>KN889498.1:0-16793 GCA_000934455.1 Apostichopus parvimensis | reverse complement strand
TGTTTACAATTTTGTATCAAACTTTATCTGTTAAAAAGGAGCATAAGGCAAGGGGAAAAGTGGATGGGAGTAAATGACACTGTTATCCTGTGTATGTCTTATTTGTTTTGCACAAACAAATGGATAAACTGCTCAGAAATATTCTCAAATAAAGCTTAGCTGAGATTCTGCAGCGTTGTTGCTCTTGTCCAAGAAGTAGCTATGTAGATATCATATGCAATACTTTATGTGGGACAATGTGGGACAATGTGGGGATTATGGATTCCTTGTTGAGACAAAAGGTATCTTGTAATGGTGATGGCATGTGTATGTGTTTGGATGTGTATATGCATATGTGGATATGTATTTGATGTTCCCACTTGTAAATATAATATAAATTCAAAAGGTACATGGTGGTTGAGCTTCATTAGCTTATACTTCATTTGTGGGTCCACTATTGTGAGTGCAACAATAGTGTTACTGTTTGTGGAGATTACTTAAAGCTCAAAAAGGAAAGCTTGCACAAGCTTTATGCTTTGTATATGGATCAAGTTTAGGCTTGTAGAAGAATCATTATGATTTGGAGAGGTCAAAGGTCATTTCAGCTCACCAGATGTCAAAGTCAGAAGACAATGCAATAATGTCAACTCCAAAAACAAAGCTCAGATGAACTTTGTACTGGTATGTAGATTTGCTGAAGAATTCTTTTCAGTGAATGTCAAAGATAATTTGAGTTCTAGAGAAAGTACTATGCTTTCTGGCTGGTTCTTGTCACATAGATGTTAAGTGGTAACTACTAATTGACATACCAGTCATGAAAGAGCAAAAGGAGCAAAATAAAAACAGAAATACAAAGCAAAAGAGAAGAAAACACAAACTGACTAGAACCAGGATAACAACCCTATCCTCTACCAGTTATCCTGCTGTAGTGGGTGGTGATTGTAATGACTTATTCCTTTGTTGGAGGTAATAATGACCATCAAATGCCATGGTACTGTGCATGTTACGTGTTACCAGGAATTGTACCCTATTGTCAATCATTACCTCAAAAACTTTGGAGTCATAGAATCTCTTTTTGTTTTTCCTATTCATTGTTGAACATCATAGATTGGATGTACATCATTTTTATATTGTATTTATTCATTTTTATATTGTATGTATTCATTTTTATATTGTATGTATTCATTTTTATATTGTAGGTGTTACAGCTGGAGATGCATTAGAGCTCATGCTCCACTGAGATTCATACTAATTACTAAATGTACCACACACATTAGTGCTTAATTTTAGTTATAACACACAAGATAGAAATAACACACAATACGTTATATTAACTTACAAGCTTTCAGCTTTGTAATAGGTATATCCATATAGATATCAATTTTCTTAGCCTTGTTTCATCGTGGGAATATTTGGTTACACAATAGCAAACAGACACACTCCACTGATAAATGGAGAATCAATTAAATTTCAAGAGTCCTACTGGTAGACCTCCCTAAGGTAGTGCAACACACTTAACCTACAAAGACAGTACCAATCACAATAAAATTGATAATTTCAAGCCATTTCTGGAGGACATAGTGGCCATCCTTATACTCTCAAGGAAAGGCTTGTTTAGAGGTCACAGTAATTTTAATGTATTTCATCTACCTGTGGATAGAGGACATCGGTTTCACGGCTTTTCCTTGGTTTATATATCCGTGAAGGCTAGTAATTAATTGTTAATGTAAACATACTCAAGCCATGGACAAAATAGATTATTCCATTAGAAGTTATGAATTTGTTCATCAAATGATTTTCAGGAGTATAATTTGCTAGGTAGTATGTAAGTATGTATCGGATGATCAAAATTATAGCTCCCTTTTCTCTTCTAAACAGAAACATAGTTGCTGCATAGTATACCTCATTCTACATCAGCAATGAAAAAGGAGCATTTATATTAAAGATTATTGACAAAAGTCAGACTTATTATAGTTTTGTGCATTTTTGTTTACTTTTGAAAGCATATTCATTTAATGTAAAGGTTGTTGGTTTGTAAGATTGTGTTCTGCACTACTGAGAAACTAAATGATTAAAATGGGAAAATATTAATTGCCAAAAAGTTTTGATGAAGTGTTAAGTAGGTGAGCATGTCTAATTGCCTAGTGATTCAGATTTAATATGTTTCATCTCTATGTGAAAACTGAATTTGGTCCTGAATAATTATACCCTCAGATACATAGTTTATAAAACCAATGGAGGTCTGGTATGCAGTTTCTTGCTTGTGATCAGTAATTGTTAAGTGCCTTGAACTAGTGTTGGTGATTCCATAGTGGTAATTTAATACCAAGGTAGTGGTAGTTTAAGCCTGACATGCTAACATTATTATTGGGTGATGGGACAACACCTTAAAGCAATGTGGCTAGGAAAACAACAAATATTAAATCCATCTGCTTGCAATGAGTAAAGGATCAAAAGAATGACCACCAATAAGTTTAGTTTAATTTGGATTTATACTTGTTTATACTGAAACCTACGATGGGAGGTTATGAGTTAAGCTTCAGAGTTAATTCAGTTACATTAAAAGGAACACAGTTAATAGCTTTCATGTTCATTGGTAGGGGTAGTTAATGTAATTAATGGTAATAAGTGACATCAAATATCCCTTTTCTTCCCTTCAAGAGTATTAAACAAAGATCTAAAAGTATGTTGGTGCTTTAGTATATATATATACAGTAGCTGTGATTTAGCCATTTCTCCCAATCTTGTTACCTTTCCTGTTAGGGCATTTGAGTAGCTCTGTTGTAGAGTATTCCACAGCATTGACAGTTGATGGCTTGATATACTGTGTTAAGAGCGTTTAATGCCCTTCCTCCCCAATTTGTTCCACCTCCCATTAGAAAAGATTACCTGGGTCTGCTCATATTTGACTGGCAGCCTGACAGGCTTTTACCTCTTTGCGTATTCCCTCTGTGGTTTGAGTCAATAGATTGTTGTCAGTTAATATCATTAAATCTTTCAACAACATGCTTTTAATTGTTGTCCTGTTTTCCACCTTGTGACTGCCCTTGCTTCCATATCTTGCAATATAAACATAAATGTTGTCAGCTGAAGATGTGCACAGTTTGTGATATAACATTTCAATCAAAAGTTTTTTGTTACCTGTCAAATATCAGACCATTTTGAAGTACCTTCTGTCAACCTTCCAGTTTTGAGAATAACTGATTCCACAGATCTGGGCAAGTGGTAAATTAATTTGGCTGCTCGTATTACAGTACTCTGTCAGTGGTGCAATTCATCTAATTTAGTAAAGTAGCTTGAAGATTTAGACTGATAAGAAATGAAATCTGGCTTGATATGCTGTAAATTTGATCTTGTTTTATCCATTAAAGGAATATATTGTCAGCTGAGATTTGGAGAATTAAATGTGCCAGCTACAGTAGTAAAGAGCAAGAATTATTCAGTGTTCTTGCTACATGGAACTGCTTGAAACTTGCCTGCTAAATGTTTTTGTCCCTATAATATAATCACAAATTGAAAAGAGAATTTTTGTTTTCATTTTAAATTTGCAAACAAGGAAAGAAATACCTCAATTATTGGTGTGCCTCTTGAATCTACTGATGAGAAAAATTCCCACTGGCATATATATCCCTGCAGCCAACCTACCAATTCAGCTGTGTGAACATGTCTTTGCTTTACTTCTATGTTACATTTTCACTTGGCTTAATTGCAAACCGATTACCAACTAGAATAATGGCAAGTTACAGTACCAATTTGCGAAGCAGTTTGTTGTTTAACAAAATGGTCTGTCAGATTGGCGATATGTTTGATAGTCCTGACAAAGTAAATCAATGATGACAGTGATTCAAATATGTTCATACTGTTCAACAGTTTGGAGGTTTGCTATTAAATCTCATCATTATCGGCCCCAAATATTCTAACAAGTCAACCTGGTCACTCATGTTCAAATATATCAAAGAATATTCAACTGCTACGGTTTAAGTGTTTCATCACACTCTCAGACACTTGATTCAATACATAATTATCTACTTTACAGTGTCTGAGAATAATTTTGAGGGCCAGAAGCTCCAAGGAAGAACATGTGGAATCTTTTTGCACATTTAACACATTTTAATTTATAGCCATTGCTGATGGCTTGGCAATGGCTAAGCCTGTAAAATCCTTGGATTTGCACATGTGTGTATTACTCGGTCGTAAAGCAATGTCCATCCTCCACAGCAACATGATTTGCCTTCTAAGGACATGAAGGTAGAAAAGGCAGGTTTGCCATCAGCAATACACATCATTGGTACCATAGCAATTGCCACAGGTTCTCTGTAATGATCCTTATGTTACACAATAGAGAGTTATCAAGGTACATTTCTTCTTCTTCTTCTTTCAGAACACCCCTCCGGACCTTTCATTATGTGTGTACGTACTAGAACAATCACTGTCTGTGAGGGCGCTGCAGGAGATGGTATCAACAGATTGTATGGAAACAGTAAGTTTTGCTTGATTAAGAATGGATTCTTTAACAGCTGTTCGAAGGTGTTTATGATACATACAAGAAAATAAATCATAGTTTATCAATGGGTGTAACAGTTACACCCCTGTCATTATTGTTATTCTCTGAACACTGATCCAAAAGACAAGGCTTGATGTAAGCTGGCAGTGATCCATGATCATCACAATTGAGGAACTTTAAATACTTAAAAAAAAATCAGATGTTTTTTAAACTATTTCTTCTGTGATCCATTTTTAATCACAGGTAACCCCAAATGCAATATTCATGCCGTTTCTGTGTTGAATTTTTTGATGATCTTTTGAATCCTTCATTTGTAAATATCTGCCAAAGACTGTTTGATATGTTGCCATGACAGTAGTTGGGCAAGACTTAGTCAGATGCTTCATTATCAACTCTTGCTTACTTGAATTGTATCACAGTGTCTACTTTTGTGTCTTCATAAGATTGGTGATTAGTGTATTCAGAGAATTGGTGATTAGTGTATGCAGAGAAGGAGATTCTTTCTGGATTAACATAAAATGGATTTTGCTGGCAAGATTAATATGTAGTTAAACATGATTATGGTCCTTATCTTTGACAAAATAGCACATCATGCAAAATTAGCACAGCAAAATGGATATAACTAAATCTAAACAATGAAAGTCATATCACAAAAGCAAATTGTAGTTTGTAATGAAGCCAAAATGTCATATTCCAGTCCTGTTCCTGTGACCATCTGACATTGTGTTTAGTTTCTGCAATTCATGCAATTGTAATACACTATAGTTAACATGGAAAATGTTTTGCACAGGTAGGTAACCTACTGTTCACCTTTATGATTGTCTTTGTGTGAGTATCTGTATGCGAGTGATGCAGAACCATACAATGTATGTTATCTCAAGGAGAACAATATGGTAAGATTAACTCTTCAATAGATGAAGGTCCAATTTTGAGTTTCAGAGGCCCATTGTCTTTGGTGAGGTTGAAGTTCATTTGAGCCCATCAGATGTGAAAATATTGTGAAATATTTCTTTACTTGTAATGAATGCACAGAAGAAAATTTCAATGCTATGCAGGCAATAAGTTTCAATTTGACTTAAGACAGTGGAAAAGTTAAAAATAAGCAAAGGCCACATGCCAATTTAAATAATTCAAGAATGGCTAATTCACATGAGTACCCTTTCACATTATTGCTATTATTTTCATTTAGAATGTCAGAATTGTTTTAGGATTGTGTTCTTATTAGTTTTTAATATTTGTTTTTAAACATACAAATACTTCCCTTCATAGAAACTCTGCATTGCACCCTACATTGTTATTTTATTTAATCATTACTTTAATCTTGATATTGCATTTTTCTCTGCAAGCAATACTCAGACCTAGATGTTGCATTTTACATTTCTTTCAATAGACATAGCATTACTTTTTTGATATTGTCCCACTTTGACTAATTTGGCAAACCAATATTTTGTATCAAGTTTTTTTGAATATATAATGTGACTGATTTCTTTAGTTTGCAATTAGCATGTTATCTATTAATTTTGCCCACCTTTAATTGCTGTTGGTTTACATGTCAAGGTTGTTTTCCGCATTGTCGCTAACTGTATCCATCAAATATAGAAACATGTGTAATTTATAGCATGAGTCATAACTCATTGCAATGTTACACTTGATGGAGTTTAAGAGTCTACATATCCTAGTAGCTAAAATGAGACAAGTTCTCCATAAATTATTGTCTACTGTATGTTTCCTTCTTTGCAGGCCACCCAAGCAGGAAACCGCACCTTGCTTTATGGCCATGCCATTCTTCTTCGACATTCTCTCAGTGAAATGGTAAGAAAATATCCAGGCAAGTACCTCATCCTGTTGCTGAGGAACTTTTGATTGCAATTGTTTGTATATATATCCCTGTGTGACTATATCCATTGAGTAGTCAGTCATTGCCTTGTAAGTGCTCTGAGAATTTGAAGTTTAATTAGACAAGAAAACAGTAACTGTACATATCAAAAGTTGGAGATATCCTACAGCCTGTTAATGATGTGAAATCAAGTATCCAGACAACAGAAGCTGACAATGCTTGATTAAGTTGTCATCAATAGTGAAAGTAGGGCACATCATTGTCTCATGGACCCATCTTCTGCAATGCATCTCAGAGTAGGAATTTATTATCCAAACAGAAATTGATAACGCATATGTTAGTAATTTCCTATGACGGTCGATTGACATGCAAAGTGTTATTAAGGATAAAGTCATTAATCCCGTTCTGCCCATTCTACTTGTCTGTTAATGACTTTCAGTAAAATCATGTATTCTGGGCGTACACACATTGTTATAATAGATAGTCAAATGGAACAGGTAATGTCCTCATGCTGCAGTAACATTTGTTTGATCACTAGAGATGACAAATTAAATAATGTTTGTGACCATTAGCCATTGATCATCTTCAGATGATGAGTTTTTAGAGTGCTCTCCCTACATTATAAATGACACTATACTATAGTGTGTTAATACCTGATAGACTCTGCACAGTTTGTGTTGATTTCTTGCTCTGCAGATGTCCTTGCTCAATCACTAGAGGTATCCAATTTCTTTTGGAATTAGAAATCTGTGTCTAGGTGTTGATAGGTGAAATAATTATAGACTATGAAGAAACACATTTCAAATAATTACTAATTATGGTCAGAGTCCAAAATCTTATTGGTTGCCAATAGCAACCAGTTGTGACTAATTGTATAGTTTGTATTTTATGATCAAAGGTCACCCTTGAAAGAATGAAAACATTTTAATTTGGTAAAAGTGCCATGTGAATTTTACATATCTTTTACAAACCAAAACATAAATGTAACATTGGCTATTAGGTATTTTGATCAATGATTGCAGTGTAAAGATTTCTTGGGCATCAGTTTGTGAAAGTGAAATGGTTACATGTTTAAGTCTTCATTGTAAGTATTCCCTAAAAGTTATTTGCATAATTACCTATTGAGATCATTTTTCAAAATCCAGTGTCTGTCGCTTCTTGCGAGATTTGTTCAGTCATGTTTTAATTTCACAGTTATGTTCCACTTGCTGATATGACTAGTTGAATAACATTTGTGTTGTTAGCAGGAAAACAATTAATTTGAAAACAAAGTTAAACAACAGTGGTGTTACTCTAAATATGCTGAAACATGCACCTCTTATTAGTTGCTATTCAATTATCATGCAGGATAGTATGCTACAGCTAATCAATTTACTATATTATTATTTACTTTCATTTTATTCTGGGAATGAATAAGACAAAGCAAATAATATCAGGCTGTACCCTCTTGTTATTTTTCATGAAGGTGTAACTTTATTTCCCAGAATTATAGACAAAATTATGCACAGAGAAACTGGTACTACGATACGCATTATAAAAGTATCAACATTAATAACTTGAGTTATTGCAGTTAGTTAAAACATACCAATGCCTGTGGAATTACTCTGAGAAACCAAGTGAGAATTTTTAGATGATTTCAATTTGCAAGAGAAAGAGGTGTGTTTACCTGGTGTCTTTGTAAAGTGCATTAAGTCAACTGTTACCTTTCCTTTTGTACGTACGATGCTAATGTTGCTGTAGGCCCTTTAATTTAAAGACCAGACAGAGGAAGATTGAAGTGAGTCATTGAGATGGAATGACCTCTTACTCCATCTTAGCTCTCTTGGTATGTGCAAAGATGGGAAAACACTCAAAGACTGTTTGTTTGACATTTGTCATGTGAAACAGATTCCTGCTGGTGGAGATGTATCATTGGATGGAAACTAACTTATGTGACATCACTGTACCCCTCTTTGAAATCATACGTGTATGTTATTTCATCCAATGCAGATACTTTAATAGAACACATGCATAGTTGTTCTCAGTATATACAAAGGCCATCTTTACTCTAATTTGCATATAGCTGTTTGCTTCTTTCTGGACAATCCTGTTCACTTCATTTATATTTTAGTCAGACAAAGAGAGGGAAATAAAAGCATCACTGAAATTGTGTTCATTTAATTTATATTTAACAAAGAAAAAAACATTGAGCATCACTGAAATTTTGTTCATTTAATTTATATTTAACAAAGAAAAAACATCGAGCATCACTGAAATTTTGTTCATTTAATTTATATTTAACAAAGAAAAATACATAGAGTATCACTGAAATTTTGTTCATGTGAAAGATTGTCAGACTATTTATCTTTATCTTTAATAAAGACTAGTAGAGATGGTTGATCTATTTTGCGATTGATAAGCACTGACTGATGATTGATTTCCCAGTTAACATTGCTATGCCGATCAATATATATGGAATGTTTATCAATGTTAACGGTGAACAACAAGAGAGAAATTGATCATCTCCAAACCCTTTCAAGTTCAGCATGAAATGGAATTAAATATTCATGAAGGCCTCAGATAGTTTGTGTGTTGTTTTTACAATTAAGAAAAATACTGGTCTAGCTCATATTTAATTCATGCTGCTTATTCATAACATTACCATATTTATTTTCATACTGCATCGGTCATGCTTAGGCTGCACAAAATAGGAACATTTTTCCTTGTTTTCTTTTTGTATGCCATTAACGGAGAAAACTTTCAAATCATTCCTCTTGGACTCTTGTCCTTTTATCTTTCTTCTCTCTGCTATCTTGGCTTATTTGAGAATTGATTTGATTACTTCCTTAATGACTTCTCTGTTGACAGGTTTATTTTAATATCCATCTGTGGATTCTTTCATTTGTTTTGAACACAACAGCTACAAGCAGTTGTGATGTATTGATCTTTCTGGTTTTAAATTCCATCATAAATTTCAAAGTGATTCTTTTTACTGAGTTTTATAGTTGAAATCTGAAAGAATCCTATTGAAATTGGCGGAGGTTATTTGACGTTGCCATAACTCAAAGTCTGAAACCTTGTAAACACAATAAGTCCAAAAGAGTTTCTTGGTTAAACTTCAATACTTGGTATGTCAATGTTGCATGGTGAGTGCAAGAATCCTATTGAAAAGGTTATTTAAGGTCAATAGAGGTTAAAGTTGGGAAACACAGTAAACATGATAACTTAAAAAGTGAAGCGTGCTTGCAGTTCATACCTAGTATGTAGATTTCCCTTGGTGCATACAATAATCCTATTGAAATTGGTGGAAGTCAAATGTCTTTTGAGGTCATCAGAGAGAAATATTTGAATACCTTGTAAACGTGATAACTGCCAAAGTAAAGCTTGGATGACTTCCTACTTGAGTCAACATGTGTGAAGAGCTCTGCTGATCACTGGAAGATAGTGGTGTTCTCATATAAAATGTGGCAAGGAATATCAAAGCCAACAGGCGATCTGTTTGAGCAAGTCGATACCAGTAGTCATCATGAACTCATGACATCATTTTCCCCTCAACTTCTACTTTGAGCCTGAGCATGTCAAGTCATTAAGTTATGATAGACACTTTGGTGTGTTCCTTTCACATCAGCATGGAGCCTTTGCAATGTTTATACTGTTTCACACTATGCTCAACTTATTGTTGATACTAGTGAAAACCAAAGTAAACAATGGATAGCGAATTTCAGCATACAGCTGAAGTGAATGAGTGTCACATCAATTGGAAAACAATGGAAATGCGATCAGTGAATTTTTATTTAATTTCAATATTGAACAATCACTCGTATATTGCTACTCAAGGTATGTGTGATTCTAAATATTCATGGCCATGTCAGCCTGATTATGATTATGATTTTGATATTTATCATATCTATTATTGGTATTACATAAAAAATTACAGCTGTTATCATGCTGTATTAACAGCCTCAAGATTTTTGAAATACATGCAGTTTTATTGTTAACTTGGATTCATTATACCCCTCCTTGGACCTCATGTAATGCATTTTTTCAACCGTAATAACTTACCTCTTTACAGACAATGGAACTTTGAACTTTGCAAGCACATGAAGTTTTGCACATTATGTGTTACAGACTTGACAAGTAAATTGGTTTTCTGGAGGATCACTTTTCATTATCTCACAAAATCATGTTCATTCTTTCCTACTTATGTTTGCATTTCTAGTACCTTGCCTGTCTTTGCACTAGTTCCTCAAGAGATAAATTGGCATTTGATGTCGGCCTTCAGGAAACAGTGCAAGGTAAGCAGCAATGAAGATTATCTCTCATTGTAAACCTCTTAAATCCACTGTCTTTATATTTTTCTTTGTAGTTGCTAAGTTACTGTTGATCCTTTGTCTTTCTCCATAAGGCCAACGGCTCAGATTTGTCACAATATTTTCAGATGAAATTATCATATATTTTCTCCATATATTTCTCATTATCTTTAATTTATGTGCCTTTTCTTCTCCAGTGATATATTGCACTTTTTTTCAAAAATAGATGTAAAACCTGTTCACAAAGCTCTCCAAATTCTGTGTTCTTAAATACCATGGCATTTTCAGTATTCCATAATTTGTTGTTGCTATGGAAAATTATTACAGTTGTTTCTGGTGAGATATATGATGAACTGTTGCTGTAGAGGTCACTGAAATATTTTAGGCTAAATGCATTATATAGGAGTGATAGCAGTGTATAAATATGATATGATAACTGAATATGATAACTGACTATGGTCAAATTAATATTGATAACATTCAACCTACTTACCAACCGCTTGACTTTCATAGCAACTTTAAATTTTGCAGGAGAAGCCTGCTGGTGGACCATACATCCTGCCAGTAAGCAGAGATCAGAGGGTGAGAAAGTTAGGATTGGAGATGATTTGATCCTAGTGAGTGTTTCATCCGAACGATACCTGGTAAGTAGTCCATTGTGAAGGACAACATATTTAAATGTCAGTGTCTTTGCATTTGGTTGCCAACTGCTTAAAATAAGATTGCAATTGGTAAAACAATTAAAGACACTCTTGAAGCAAACAAATGTACATTAGCAAGATTGATGCTTCCAATTTATTGATTTTAGGCATTTCATTTGCTTGGTTGCCTGTTTTCTTTATTTACTGAAATTAAACGTGATTGGTCGACCTAATGACCTTCATGTTACGAGATTTTACTAATTAATTAATACAACAAAATCTATTCAAAAATTACTGTAAATGATAATGACCAACTTCTCTGCCGAGCAGTAGAAACAAGCTATTTTAATAGCACATCAGCAAATATGAACTGCAAGGCGTCATGTCACAGTGTGAATGCCTGAATATGTTGGTGACTTAGTAAATTTATGCTCAATTTGGATTAATCAGATAAGCTACTTGTTTAGCAATTTGTTACAAATGCTGCAGGAGAAGGACAATCAGGTTAATGACCAGGTCATTAATTAATTATAATGTGTTCCCTCACAGGGAACAGTTCCTGCACTTCTGTGATATCATCTTATGCTGGACACTTTGAAATTCAAGATGATGTTTGCTAGTGAACTATTTAACATACTTCCAAAAGACTTCTCTAAAATGGCATCTTAACATGTTTGTGGCTTTTTCTCTATTTGTGGCTTTTCAGTGATATGGCATAATATAAGCAGTTACTGGAAATGGAAAATGAATGGTTCAGGTCTAGTTCAAGACTAAGTTACTATCCCCTCTGTTCCTCACAGACAAAAATCTATCTTTAGATGCCAAATTACTCCCATAATTTGTGAATGCTGGTGTGCCATAACCTTGGTTACTGGAAAGATTACCTGGAGTTGTTTATGGCACTAGTATGGTTTTTTTTGCTGCAGTTTCTACGTGAGAGAGATGTGAAATTGACTTTGTTTTTTTTTCATTTCTATTTTAGTCACAAAATTCTCTCTCATTCAGGTGGTTTAACTCTGTGCTGAAGTTAATATTTATTTCAAAGCTTTTCTTTTGTCTTAATGCTCACAGCACCTTGCGTCTGCTAAAGGCAACTCTCACCCTTTGCGTGTCCAAGCTTCCTTCCAACAGACATTGTGGACTGTCTGGCCTATTAGTTCCTCTACAGTTAAGCCTCACTCTCTGAGTAAGTAGGACACATTGTCATCTTGTAGATATAATTATGGTGTGTTTTGACTTTCTTTTAAAGCTTCCTTATTCTCTAAATTGCATGACTGATAGATTTATTGTATAAAGATCTGTCAGGAATAAGGTTAACCCTGCAGATATGTTCAACTCTGTTATTGTAGATGTTGTGAGCTATTAGTCAAGAACACACCTGAGGATACTTTGTATGAGAATTTCCTTTAGACATTAAAATAATTGTCAAAGGCCTTGAATTCTCTTACGTTTGAGTGAAGCGCACTCAATGACTCTTTAGATCATAATGAAACTGAAGTCGTCATTGAGATTATGAATCCAAAATGATTCAAGAAGACTTTGTAAGAAGGTCACCGAAGTATTAAGTTGACTGTGCTGAAACACTCTCAGCTCCTATTGCAAGAAATACATGTTTAACGCTTGTAGTCTTGAAGTATTGAAACTGAAGAAACAATGACATTATTGTATACATTTTTGTTTTCCCGAAATGGCTTTCCCAATTACAAAGACATTTTGTAAAGTAAAATTGCATGGGAGAAGTGGAGTTATTGTCAATATAACATTATTATACAACATTTATAGCATTTTGCAATCAAATTGTTGCATTCACTGATAAATATACAATTATTTCTGAAATCCTATGTTGGTGGTTGATTTTGGGTGGAAAATGAAATACCAAATGATGCTGTTTTTTATATTATATATTTGACCCAATTACTAGCTTTGCAAATTGGTAGGCCTATGTAGTACAAATCATTTTCTGCTCAGTTGCACACTAAGCATGATCAGAATGTCTGAAAGTGACCAATGATTTCTCATTAACATACTATCATGAAACACACTGTTTGTCAGACACATACTGTACTAAGAACAGATGTTTGGAATTGTTGGTAAATATGACAGCTTCTCAGATATTAAATAAGGTTGACCTTGGTAGGCTAGAGTAGTTCACCTTTGTATAGCCAGAGTAAACTACAAAAGTAATAATTCATTCCATGTGTTATAAACTCTGACTTCTGTGTATTAAATACTCACTGCCTCTTTGGCTTCAACTAGGGGCAACTTTTCATCCACACAGGCACACTTTTTGTTTTATATGAGAATATCCCCATTTCTAATAAAAAAAATATTACTTTGGCCTAGTTAGCCATGTGATTAGAATGTGAGGAAATATAAAACTCTTGAGACACAAGTGGTTAAGCAATATCAATATGGCTGATTTAAGCATGTGCTTATACTTCAGAGGTATTGCCCAACGGGTTATTCCTACAATTATGCAAAACCTTTCCGACTACTTGATTATATTTGATGGCATGGAAATGTCACACAGCAGTGAGTTTGCCAGAGGTCACTCCACATACTAACTAACTAAGTCCAACCAAATTAAATTATTTAGTCCCCAATAAGGACTAAATGGTTTAATTTGGCATCTGAGGTGCATTTATTATGCAACTGCCAAAGGGTACCCGTGGACAATGTTACATCTGAGAAAGTTAGCTGTTTAAAGTCCTATAAAAAAGGTTTGCATACAATTAGTCATGCATTTTGCATCTTGGTGTAGACAATTTGTCAGCAAGGCTTGTTACAATACTTCTTTTTATTAACCTGCTAAATGTAAAGTCAGTTGGCATGTATGCTGAGTACTTTGTTGCTGCAAGTTGAAAATATTCAAGTAAAATTCATGAGCCTGAGAAAGTTTCCAATAAAGTAACTATAAATTCATAACAACTGAACAGTTGCACTTTGCTACAGGTTATTGCATTGGCACTTTAAGCTGAATGACATTTGCAGGTATTTTGTCTGTCAGTGCATAGATATAATCTCATGCTAAATTGGCAATTTGTTGTCCTCAGTCACTCTATTAAGACATTCTAAGATTGGAGGAACCTGATAAATAGTTTTCTCATAGCCCATTTATCTTCTTCCATTTCTTATTGCAACTCATTTCCCGTTCAGTGATGTGCAGTAGCCTGCAGTTTGCTTTAGCCTTCCATAGAATATTAGAACAGTGTTTACTGGAAATGGAAGGCTATAAAGATATTACTGCTCTGGATATTATTCATGCATCAAAACTTTACACAAATAAATGTTTCATGAATACGGTTTTCAACTTTTGTATACATTACAAATTCAGTGTTTGTTACAAGATGGATAAGAGAGAAACTTGCCAAGGGGTATTTTAAAAGGGAAAGATTTTAAATTTCTTTGGTGCATGGAAATAGTAAACAATGAAAATAATGATCAGAAAAAGGAGAGTAGAGTCCAAATTAGAGGAAGGTCATAAGCTATTCAGTGACCTTTCCCATAAAGGTTGATTAGCAGTAGTAATTTATGAATTGTTTATATCTTTATTCAGTTTGCGTTAATGTTTATTTATACTTTTCTTTGTGTAAAGGTTTTGTGAATGGCCTAGATGTTCTCAGATTCTTTCACGGCCATCTTGATGAATTCTTGACGGTTCCTCCTACTGGATGCAAGGATGACGAAAATAATTGGTAAGTGAATTAAGGAAACTGAAGTTATACAGTTGGTGATGTTTAATGATTTTCACTGTATCCTTTAGAATAGTAAGACATGATTTAAAACTTTAATGTGCAATATTCAACAATTTGTTGAAAGTACCACAGAAAGTAATGTTAATTGCACAGAAGAGGAACTATTTTCAGAGAGCAGTCTATTAGATTACCTACTGTGGGGCTTATTTCTGGTTATCACAGGCATATTTGGTACGAGAATATTAATCAATGAAACCTCACTTGATTGAAATACCAACTCAGCAGCTTGTATATTCACACTGCTTTCAACACAACCTAGACTTAGTAACACTTTTCCTTCCTTCTTGTCACGCTTGAAGATAAGAAAACTTACCCACTCTCACACAAACTATGTTTACAAGTTATAGCACCTTGCATGTTTGGATTTATGCTACATGGTTTACAATATGTAATTCCCTGTGGGAAAGTTTCGATTCCAATCGTTCCATGGAGTTTCATTGGTAGAGATTCATAAAATATATCACACTCAATTTAACAGCATTGTCAACTACCAGACTGGAGCAGTGGCTAGTTTTGCAAGATCCCTGTGGAGAATTGAAATATTTTCAAAGAAGTAAGTTTTTTCTACCATGAGCCGTTAAGTTTAATTGACTTGCATGTGATTAGGTGGAGTTGTCACTGCGGTTGTCTGTTAAAGAAGTATAGTGAGTTGACTTTGAAGATGTACCATTGATATTTTCTGGGTCTGTAGAGTTTTGTTCTTGTTGATGATGTGCCTTGTAACAGAACTGATTTAACAAAAGATGAGATATGATGTGACTTTAGCTGGTCAGTTTATTTTTCCATGTTCATGCAGCAGGATGCTTTAATGTGTGTTACAGTGTCATGCATGACTTTAGCTGGTCAGTTTATTTTCCATGTTCATGCAGCAGGATGCTTTAATGTGTGTAACAGTGTCATGCGTGACTTTAGCTGGTCAGTTTATTTTTCCATGTTCATGCAGCAGGGTGCTTTAATGTGTGTAACAGTGTCATGCTGCCTCATTTTCAAACTGTCTGAAAATTTACATTTACTCCATTGAGGAACATCAGCTGGCTGTGTGGAGATCGAAACTAGACGTGAAAGTTAAGATAGTGAAATACATAAATTAATCCATCTTGGCAGGGAGGAAAGGTTTATTGATGTGGAATATTATGTTACTAAAAAGTGCCTTTCACGATGCAATATTTTATGCTGATAGGGAAGGCTTGTTGATTGCATTGCCTAGTTCTCTGCTGGTGATGCATGGCTTGCTAAACATTCTGGAGTCATTTGATAAACATGACACCATTCAGTTGATATCAACATCAGATGGAAACTATCTAACACCAACAGTTTGAGTAATAAATTAAAAACCACAGCAGTTAACAATACATAACAAAGGATGCCGGTTTTAGCTTTAGACTTTGCATATAATTTGCACATTGTCTGCCAAAACCCCAAATTTGAAACAAGGAGTAATTCCTATAGGTGGTGTGCTTGCAGGTCCCCTGAGAGCAATGAGAGACATGATTTAGGCCATCAACCCATATATTAGTCGATAGTTTATAGGACCAGTTAATGAAGCTGTAAAAGCACCTGATAAGATCAATGTTATTGTAAATAAAATGCTATTGTTTGAAATACACATGTAGCATCAACACAGGTATTTGATTAATGAATGAATTATAGGAACAGTTAATGAAGCTGTAAGAGCACCTGATAAGATCAATGTTGATGCAACTGAAATGAATGCATGCTTTAAAGATATATTTATGACTTTCACAAGTTGTATAGCAGAAGAATCAAATCTCTTAACTGTTTTGAAAC
>KN889496.1:14534-46846 GCA_000934455.1 Apostichopus parvimensis | reverse complement strand
CGTTTTCTTGCATGCGCTTCTTTATATGCATATATATTTAAATTATATAACTTCCAGGTCACATGTCATCATGACGTCACTCGCTTTGTTACCTGTTATATATCAGGTTGATCCATGATACACCCCTTTTCAGCAATCACATTACAGAGACAAAAAAATTCTTCTACTCTTGAATAATCCATTCAGATTAATGCAATTGTTGGCATTGATTTAATATGACAATTTTGTACGTCATATAATCTTTCCCGCAGTTTCCGCTTAAAAATATAATTTTCCATTTTTGTTTTAAAAAAATTGAGAATCTCTACAGGCAGGGAATGGGAAAGAAATTTTTCAGTTTGATGTATAGCAATGAAGATGACAATCCCTCCACCGAAATATTTATTAGGCGAATTAATGGACAATGTGTGAACGATTTGATGGATATTCAGACTACATATATTATCGTTAAGAGGCCCCTGTTTTAGGGATCGAGACAGTCTTTGCGTAGATGCAGTGGCGGACTGAGGCTCAGTAGCAGTGATTCTACCGCACGATGCTGGAGCCTTGAAGCAAGAGGCGCATGTGGCACCTATATAGGACGTAACTAGAAAACTCATCGCGACCAAAAGGAATCGGCGCCTTCGGGACCTCAATCCGATGGACCCAGATGCGCACCGGTTTCTTGACGGTATGATAATCCGCGTTCGCGTCGTTCTAGTACATTTAAAAAGTCAATGCTATAGACAAACTACTTTGTTTTTCATACCTTCTCCTACGGGAAGTCGAATATTCAAGAAGTCATTACCATGTAAAAGAATATACACGATATTTGTCATGCGACCCATCTATTATGTGGTTACGTGATACATACCGGGCAGTATGGGCCCCGGTGTAATCGTGCGGCGTATCATCTTAAAACAGCAAAGATGCCTTCGATTCTTTCGCAATATTTGGTGCACAACTGTTTACTTATGCTGGCAATTGATAACAAAAAATCATCATATATAGTTTATTAAATTAACCAATGATCCAAGGATTGTACGTATCTAACATCGAACGTTTGTTGGTGAACAAGTAAGCCTCCTTGCTTGAATTCTGCGCACACAAGAATACATATAATTTACTCAAACATAAATTTCATACAAAGTAAAATACACAGGACACCTAAGATCTGGAATTTTATTTCTTAGATTTCTTTTCAACAGGTTGAAGTAGATGTCATTTTCTGTTCACAACAACGTAACAGTTCGAAACGTTCATTGTACAGATGATCATGTTAACAGTAAATGCCGTGAATAGGAAAGTGTGCTAAAAAAGTAGGCTTGACGAGAGCACACCCCCCGGATGTAATAGACAAAAAAAGTAACGTAACTTACTAGATCACTATACTAATCCTCACCCTTTCCCAACCACCGCCTACCCACCCCCCCCCCCCCCCCCTAAGAAGCTATACGAAGGGGATACTTGGTAAAGATTTTCCATGAAACATCGTAAAACATGTCTAAAAGATTTCAAGTGGTTAAGGCAGTGGACTTGTGATCTAAGGATTACAGGTTCGAGCCCTGGCCAGATCATTGCGTTGTGTCCTTGGGCAAGGCGCTTTATCTCCATTGCCTCTCTTCACCCAGGTGTATAAATGGGGACCTGCGAGGTAACTTGTAAATATAGTTGCGTGCGCCGGTTTGTGGCTGCACCCTATGGGAAATCCCCCGGGGGACACGTGGTTGTGGTGCACTGTGGTGCCCCAGGAGAGATTGATTGAATTGTGCACACTTTGGTGTGTAGGTGTGTCAAGTTACCAATGACCAGGGTTGTAAAGTCGTGTGAGAGGGCCTTGGCCCTGAACAAGACTGTAAACCTAAATAAATAAATATAGAAGTTAAACTACGGGCTCTTTTTTGAAGTACAATTAGTTTATTCAGATGATTGGTAGTGGTATCGGACCAAACAGTACAGAAGTAAATGAGGTAAAATCAGCGTAAGATAAATCTGCCGCAGTATAGATTGCGGTAAAATATGCTTCAATTTACCACGTATACCTACAGCCTTGGAAACTCGATTGCAAACATGTGAAATGTGGTTGCTCCATGAAAGATTTGAATCAATATGAACAATATGAAATGTTACATGATCGACCTGCTAGAGCCGCTGACCAACAGTATGTATATCCAAAAGGGTAATTTCTGTCAGATGAGTTAAACACCGTAAAGTTAGCTTTAGCAGTATGCAGACATATAGCTTATTTGCAGCAAACCAGTTTGAGAATGCCAATAACTCGCTGCAGACAATATTTTGAAATGTTGATAAGTCACTATTTGAGCAAAAGATGTTTTTGTCGTCGGCAAACAGAATATTAGTAAAATACATAGAAACAGAGCTGATGACATTCATATAAAGTATAAACAGGAGAGGGCCAAGAATAGAACCTTGCGGAACACTACATTTATAACATCAAGATGTATAGATTTACAATTATCAAGTGACACATACTGCTTCCAATGGCCTAAGTAACTCTTAAACCAAGCTAGTGGGGAACGTCGTATGACGTAGTTAGCTAGCTGGTACAATATGACATCATGATCTATTGTAAAAAAAAGCTTTTGATATTTCAAAGAATTCACCGAGGGAAGTTTTAAACTTGTCACTGGCTTCGGTAATCTTGTCAATAGCATTTATTAGAGCTAACTCATTCGAGTGCCCTGGGTGAAACCATACTGCCCCTTAAATAATATATTATGTTTTGTAAGGGAAGTTTGTATTCGATTAAACATTGAAATTTCTATATATTTTAGAAAGACATGGAAGTGCAGAAACAGGACGGTAGTTAACAAAGCAATCCACATCGCCACTTTTATCAATTTGAACGACTTTTGCCGTTCTTATGCCATCAGGGAAATTCCCTTGATTTAAAGAATTATTAAAAATGAGTTCTAAAGGATTGTTAGTAATATGGGATCACAGTATGAATTACTTACGGACGTAAACCGTCGTAAGCTGCAGACTTGTTGCTTGGTTTTAAACATCCAACAACTACTTTAGTCGTTTCCTCTTCAAAAGTCGGAAAGAGCAAGAAAATAAGGAAAATTTGTTTCTTTCAGGGAGACTTTGATAAACAGTAGAGTTAGTATGATGTATGTTTTTCAGCTAGAGAAGGTCCAAATTTAAAATAAATTGATTGAATGCATTAGCGATGTTGCGTGGTTTCGTGAGACGACGATTACCGTCTTTGAAAGTTTCGGGAAAGTTACCGTCTGACATTTTCTTTCGCATAATTTTATTAATATTTTTTCCATGTGCTTTTCATGTCATTACTACAGTCATTTAATATTTTCATGGTAGTATTTTCATTTAGCGATGAGTATTGTTGTTACGTTTTGTTTGTCACGGTAATTCCGAAAATGTTATCTTATTTGCATCCGTTGAAAGCTTCAACAACTTTCTATAACTTTTTATAGCTTTCTATAACTTCTATAACTTTCTATGAAGCATATTGTTATGCTTAATCGAGTTTGTAATTCCTGGGTTCTATCCAGTCTTTCCTCTTGTTGTGGCCAACTTGCTCGAAGGAGGAGCAAGTATATATCATAGAGTTAACCAAGACAATAAACAACCCCAATTACAACGTTACGTTTAACATGAGGCATGTTAATCAAGACAATAACAACCCCAATTACAACGTTATGTTTTACATGAGTCATGTTAACCAAGACAATAAACAACCCCAATTACAACGTTACGTTTTACATGAGTCATGTTAACCAAGACAATAAACAACCCCAATTACAACGTTACGTTTTACATGAGGCATGTTAACCAAGACAATAAACAACCCCAATTGCAACGTAATGTTTTACATGAGGCATGTTAACCAAGACAATAAACAACCCCAATACAACGTTATGTTTTACATGAGGCATGTTAACCAAGATAATAAACAACCCCAATTGCAACGTTACGTTTTACAAGAGGCATGTTAACCAAGACAAAAAAACAACCCCAATTATAACGTTACGCTTTACATGAGGCATGTTAACCAAGACAATAAACAACCCCAATTGCAACGTAATGTTTTACATGAGGCATGTTAACCAAGATAATAAACAACCCCAATTGCAACGTTACGTTTTACAAGAGGCATGTTAACCAAGACAAAAAAACAACCCCAATTATAACGTTACGCTTTACATGAGGCATGTTAACCAAGACAATAAACAACCCCAATTACAACGTTATGTGTTATATGTTAACCAAGACAATAACAAACCCAATTGCAACGTTACGTTTTACATTAAGCATGTTGACCAAGACAATAAACAACCCAAATTACAACGTTATGTTTTACATGGAGGCATGTTAACAATGGTTTATGGTTTTCTACTAATAAATAATTATCAGTTTCCATAAGAGCTGAAATAGTGTTACGAAATCAAGTTAAAGTAAAATCCAGTGCTGCAAAATTATTATTAAGAAGTTGTAGGTAATCCGTTATGCAATTAAAGTTTTTAAAGAGACTACGACTGTTGAGATGGACAACGTTAAAACCATGTCATTACTTAAATTTTATAATTTTTCTATTTGAAAATAGTTACTGATTTTCTGATCATCATTATTTACATAACCAGTATTCTGCCCATTATTATCAATCTGTGAAAAGTGAGTATGAATGGTCGGTATGTATGCCTACAGCATCATAAAATTATTGATAAGTGGATGCACAATGAAAAGGTAAAACGTTGCTAAGGCAAGAATGATGTAGATCACAGAGCGTACATATATAGCTGTCAAATCTAGAGAGCATCCCGAACAGTGACTTAAGTATAGTCCTCTTGTAGTAAATCCCCTTACAAATTAGACAAACACCTATTAACTAGTAACTAAGCTTACACGACGCAAATATGTCAGTGAACTACCGTCCCCAGAAAAGTTAAGAACCAATTTTGAAATCATAAAGGTCAGTTTAATTCCTAATAAACCCCTTTACTGGACAAATTGAAGTGTTATTTTTTCGCTCGGACTTCTTTCAAAGCGTCGACTGTATTCGTATCTTCATCATTCTTTACATGTACTTGTACAAGTTGCCTGGAATTGTGCTGATTTATGTGGCGTTGTTTGGGATCATATCAAATCCTCGGAATTAGGTGGAGAGTTTCATCTCAAGGGGATTATTCAGGGTAAGTTATTGTGAAAGTAAACTAGACGGATGGTACTGCAGCAATGTGAAAATGAAGCAACTATTGGTAAGTATTACAAGAATATGAGTAAGGGTTCTTCAGGACACCTCTATAGACGGGTAAATATATTGTTGAGAATACATACACACGTGTAGAGTATTCTTTAGAATACGTCACTAGTGACGGGTATATGTGTTGTTGAGAATATGTCTTTTCATGGATAAGTGTGGTTGAGAATACGTCTGTAATTCTGTAAGTATTGTTAAGAATGTCTGTACTGACACGCGTAAGTATATTCTTGAGAATACGTCACTGTAGACGGGAAAGGTACGTATTCTTTTCAATTATACTGTTGACACTATACATCCATACGAAAAGTATTGTTGACATTTTGAGAATATATCCAGTGCGGGTACGTATTGTTGAGTATGCGTCACTATATTGATGGGTACGTATACTGTTGAGTCTATATGCGAGTATTTTCAAGGTGTTGAGATACGTCTTTAGTCTGGTAATTAGTGTTGAGAACATGAGTACCGGTAAGTAAGTATAGGCTATACAGTTGGGAATGAATCTACTACATGAACAGATAAATGCACGGTTGAGCTGAGAATACATCTAAATTTGAGTATTGCTGAGAATGTGTAAATACATTGAGAATACTTCTACAAATGAGTATGAATTGTATAGAATAGACGTCTAAAGAAGAGTATTGTTGAGAATATACTCGAGCAAAGTAATATTTAAAAACACATATGTACGTGGGTAAGTATACAGTCTGGTAACTCAAGGCATGAGTATACGTCTATAGCCTATATCGTGCGTAGTATTGATATGTATATGGGTAGGTTATAATATAAGCACGGGTAAGTATGGTTGAGTATATTCCATTAAGTATAGTGGGAAGAAGAATGTTTCGTTTACATTCAAGTTAATTCATCTCTTTCTCATATGACGCAAACTGCCACAAAAGCTGGCACTTTAAATATCGATGATTTCCCATGATAGGATATTATAAAGTTTATAATACTTAAAATAATGCTGGCAAAGCATCAGATATAGCTCATACTGAATGTGAATGTACAGAAATTTAGTAGACAAAATATTTTACAACAGAAACGATTAGCTTTTGCCCTCACAAACTCAATGCAAAGAATATCTCATGATATAACTCGTGTCTTCCAAATTTTAAGAAAAAGGAGAGAAATAGCTTATTTGATAAACGATCGGCGCCACTTCAAGATGTTGATGTCATGGCCCCATGCTTCATGCCTAGACTATATCATTTTGAATGTAAATTAACCCAAGTTTCTTCCATAGTTTGATGCATAATGACAAAATTTCAACGATAACGATCCCCCAGGCAGATGATTCGTCACATCATATATAGGCTATGTATGGAATATGTAAATACAGGCTTTCAGTACATGACCAAACAACGTTGGGCACATTTTGGACTAAGAATTTCTACAACTGCATGTATCCATACACGCTAACGTAGAGTGCATAAAGGCGGTTACATTGAAAAACCACTGAAGATCTATAACATCTGGGAGGTCGTGGGTTCAAACCCTGGCCGGCTAGAGCACGGTGGGGTTTCCAACAAGGGGCAATTTACGGTTTTTCCATTTGAGATGGTCTTAAAGTTGAAAAAAAAATTAGGTATATATACCAACTTTGTGTATTTGCCAAAATTGTGAAACTGTTACTTTAAATTTAGCACAAACAGCAACAATTTTCACGCAATATGTACATGCATTCATATCAAATACTATACGTTTAACAACCTATGTGATTGATTAGACGCATGATGTGAATACGTAGGCACCTAAATCACCTAACGAGAATATAACCCACAAAAAGTTGGGTAATACCTTCATAATGAATATGTATGAATACCGTGACGCAAATTGACAGTGTCCCGATGTGTGGTAAATGATACAAAACGGTAATAAAGCGTAATTGTGCATTCACACAAAGGTTAAATAATGGTTCTTAAGTCATTATACCCACCATTAAATAAGTTTATACTTAATTATCGTTATTTAATTATTAAAAGTGCGTTCAACTGTTATTCTACAAGGAACAGCGAATGTTAATTTACGGTATTGCGGTACTTTTAAGTTCGTTACGTTCTGTTATTTTACAGAACGGACAATGAACGCTAATCAACGATGACTGCACATGCTAAATGTTTCCCGTTTTTGTAGCCTCCAAAAACTTTTTAGCCTCCCAACAAACATCAAGATTCTATTGTATTTCTATAACCTTAATGGAAGTTCGCGTGACATCCCTGAAATGAACGCAAAATTCGTAATACTACTATAGATAATCGTATATATAATAGATAGGCACGGTCACGTTCGTACTGTAAAGGGACTGTGTCCAGACTCTCTCCCTTGGTAGATGTTTCTTTAGAAGTTCAATAAGAGGGCGGCAATCCATGGAGTTGCAGATCACATCTTGTTCATGAATTTACTCTTAGCATCCTGAATTTGCTAAACAGTATGCCATTTGTTGACACAGTTAGTTTGAAATTGAACGAAATTACGGTGTAGCAGGATTCGCGACACACACTTTTTCGCACAACTTAGACCAAATTGACCTTAGACCTCAAATGACCTTTGACCGCGACCTTAAACCCTTAAATCTGTCCTATTTTCAAATTCATCTTATCATTCTCTATGCATATCGTGTGGTTTAGAGCCTTTTTCATACATGTTGACAAGCAGAAAATGGCTAAAAACCAATTTTAGGTTCTTGACCATTTCATCTATGACGTCATCAATCACACAGGAACTAGTTTACATGGTCAGGCATCTTACCCAACAAGTTTCAACTTGATCGGACTTACGGTCTAGGAGTTCGCGACACAATTATTTACTCACGCACACACATATACACGCACACTAACCTAATCACATTTCTGATGTGGGGTGAAGTACAATATAGATTACATGTAGGGAGATGAGATCATTATATTGAGTTCTACCGTAGTGCAACTTATAGGACAAATCAATACATATGTCCACCGAAGCAGATAAACTTAGGGTAGACATGAAAGCCATTTTTATGTGCGCATAGAAAATTGAAAATGAAAATAATAATAAGCTCAAATGTGTCTCCGAAGTTCAGACTATAAGGAGTACTCAATGAGTTGTATGTGTCTGTTTGGAGGGATGGGAGAGAGGCAGAATGAAGATGAGACAGTAAGATGAAATAAGTAACCACTCAGACGTGAAAAACAACGCGCACAATAGAGGACAGCAACGTGGTATTTACTGCGAAATTACCATTCCGATCTCAACGAAAATATTATGGTTTAAGACCAATGTCCCTTTCAAGAAGCCACTTCACATAGCAATCTGTAACATTTGTATTTGATGTTGACACTTTCAAATTTCAAGTGGCTTCAAGTATGAATGAAACGAACTAGATGTCAAACCATGTGTTTTCTTCTTGCTCTGTACAATCTCATTTGCTCCATACAATCCATCAGGCCTTTTATCACTACTGTTGAGTAGTACCTTCTTCTTTTCTCTCTTCTTTATATCGCCCTTTTTATAGTTTCTTTGGAGATCTTATCCAGACTTCTCTCCTTAACAAACTCATAAAGTTTAGCATAACTCTGCTAAAATGAGAGAGAAGTACTTGAAACTGACTGACAAAATACCCCCCCCCCCCACAAAAAAGGGGGGAAATAAGTTGATGGTATTTTCAGAGCTACTCTAAAAACAGAAGAAAAAACGATTACAATTTTACACGGACCTTTCAGAATCCCAAATTTTTGTTTTGCTTAAGGAGTTATCAAGTATGATATTTTAGTGGTATAGTGCACAATGCACATGACGTTTCTCCACTGATATCTTCATGCGTCCTATTATTATTAGTATAGCTGAGTTGTTGTCGTTTACTGTTGTTTTACGGTCAAGATGAGATTTCATAGTGCATTAGAAGTCTCGAAACGTTTCTTGAAAAGGAACTCAAAACTGCTTTTATCTAAAACATTAAAAACGGCAAACTAATTCATCAAAGATAATTGCAAGAAACATTTATTTGCCGTTCTATACACCGAAGGATCAACTCATGATAAATACACGCCGCGTATAGTAGTGCTAAGAATACCACACGGAAAAAAGTTTGACCTACTTGGCCGAAGCAAACTACGGCCTCATGATGTATTGGCTTAATTAAGTTGATGAATAAAGTTAACAGGAAAGAAATTCCACCTATAGCGTGAATGGCAGGGTCATTACAATATGTCAAAGGGGATATTATACCACAGTATGCTACTCGCGTTAAACATGATAATATAAGTATGAACGCGATGACTTGCAAACTTAAAAGTAAAACACAATCTTAAGAACTTTACGTTCTCTTTCAAACATCAATTAAAGAATATACAAAATTTAAAAACAAATCCAGAGTGGATGTTGATTTGAGAAATGATTGATTAATGTTATAATATGTTGTGATAAATGCATATTCATTAGCTGCAATATCACCATACAAAGTACATTTCCCTACAGGGAAAACTATTATCTTGGGTATGGTAATTGAACCGTCCAGGATTGACACACTTTGAGCTTTTCATATGAGGATATTGAACTTGTAACTGTTATTAAGGTTTGCATGAGAATATTTGATGTATTTAGTTTTCTCTGTTTATTAAATTTTGAGAGTAAAGATAGATACATCATGCAAGTGTTAAAAACTGATACAATATTCAGGTATGAAGTTAGTGTTCGTCTGTCATTAGCACCGGGTCATCTAAATATTTACCTCTCTCATTATTTATCCTGTAGAGAAAGTAACACGTCATGTTTTGCACACCTCACCAAACAACTACGGCACTGACAATTCTTACATCGTATGAATATTCATTAGTGTATAACTCGTCATTAAGTAATTCAGCCAGTAAAATCACGTTTCAGTAAATCATGTTATTATTGATATAGTTTGAAACCTGAGCTGCGCGAATCTCGCTAAGGGTTATAGACAAAGCTGTCAGTCTCTAACAAGAACATTTCCTTTAAGGTAGCATATACTCCTTATAACTCTCCCATCAATACTTAATTATACCAATTCGTCAACTTTATAGACCGTTCCACTACACAAACGTTCCCTCTCACTTAATTGCTAAAATATTCGCCATTCGTGGCAGCCAAAATGAGGTAAAAGTGATGTAAACTGGATAGCCACCAGACGTGAAGAGTTAATAATAATTCAAAAGTCACTCGGCTTCTCCCTTCTCTGAATATGTGGTTGTTTAGCGTCGTATATTAATACCTGCCTTCCTGACTGGATATTGTAAATAAAAAAAACAAAAGCATTTACCTATACAATTTCCTGTATCATGACCGCCTATACAGAGTTTGAGCTATAACGAGAGCCGTAAAAATTCGTCACTTGTAAAGAAGCCTCTTTAGTCACCAGAAAATAGTTATTCGCTGTTCTCTGAATGCCTATAGTGTCTAAATATAGAAAAATCTATTTCACGCTCTTACAAAAACCAAGTATAGCTAAACAAAATGCACTTCTGTTGTTGTTGTTGTTGTTGTTTTTGGCATTTTTTTCTGGGAACAACCAGACAGGGTAATATCGACTGGATGCAGTATGCCACCAATATACGATAATATGACAGAGGTTTTACAACACCAGCGAACAGCGAACAGAGAAAAGAAGATCGGGTGAAATATAAATAGGGCATGTTACTATACAGTATTTTTAATAGGCTACCATCAAAATAAAAAACGTGGGTTTCTATACTTATTGCCCCCCCCCCACTCCCAAAAAGGGGGAAATGGAAAATGGATTAAATGAAGAACACAGTTTTTGTTTGTTATACATCAGACCTTACGAATAATAATGATAGAAAACTGTCAAATCATTGAAAAGTATAGGAATCAATCACTGCATTGATGCTGCTTTGCTGACGCTTAAGAATTAAAGTAATAAACCTCACACAATGTAACAATAACTGTAACAATAACAATAGCTAAATATTATAACAATAAAAGTATTAGAGTAATAGGCCTTACGAATAACAGACCTCGAATTTCGGGCTTTTAATGGCTACAAAGGCCAGTGAACTCTCCCGTTTGCCGGTAGCGAAGAAGTCAGTTGCATATTTATTTTTGCCAGTAGACATTAAGAAATTAAACATATGGTAAGACGGTTTCCATAAAGGCCTACCTATAACATAAAGCCCTGTATTACTGCTTATGATCGGCAAATATTATAGACCTTGCATGCTCCGTACAGTGAGGCATGTATTCTGTAAATCCGGAGAACTTGATTTTAGCCATGTAGATTTTTTAGCACTGTTTTTGTCTTTTTCTTTTTTGACTTAAATTTGTAAGATTGTAGCCTGGAATCATAAAGCAACAATACCAATAACGATAAAACTGTATAACAGTATTAGAGTAATACAGGCTCGTCCAATGAAATGCAATGAATCTATAGCATACGAAATATATCAGTGTATGGTACGTGTAACCCGTTTCACATTCTACAGAATTTGACGAAAACCGTAACTTTGAGAAAATCACATTCGTTGGATAATGTATCGGCTCATGACACCTATCTGCTTAGTTTACAGGGTTTTATAGCTCTGCGTAATATAAGATAATTGTTTCTTCATGTAAACGACCTGTTAATGAAATAAATGCCACGGCAGTCACACGGCTGCGTCGGGTTCAATGACCAGAATATGCATTCATGAATGTATAACAGAATGTTCGCTAAAACTGCCAATAGGTTGATTTCTTCGAGCGAGCACGATTAACTGTAGCAGCAATAAACCATATCAGTCAATATACACATTAGCTTAAAAACATTTTTTGGTTCTTTTTGTTAAGTTTAGGTCGGATTTCTTTGAAAAATTGGTAACCGAATCCATCTAAGAAGTGATAGGAATTGATTTAATGTCAAAAATTTTGATACTCCATTTATATTATTTAAACTTTCAAATAATGTCAAAGCAGTTAAAGTGCTGTAAATGGTTCGTTAATCCCTTAGGGAAAATCCGTCATATCTGTGAATATCTCGGCGATGCGATAAGATCAGCCTAAAGCAATCCGGAACAAAGATTTAGAGAGCAAAATATTTACCGATGGAAGCGCGAACCTGGGATAACAAACAAATGGTTTCACAGTGCTTTCTGGTTCCCCATCACATTTGTGGTCTAAATATGTCTCAGAAGGCACCATTTGATGTCTGGGAGAAGGGAGGGGGTGGGGGTCAGGGAGGATGCTCCAAGACCCTCCTACACTGGGGATCAACTTCAAGTTCATACCCCTAATTTATAAGATTCTGGATTGAATTTCGCCACTGGGTAGAATTCGAAAGAGAATATTTCTTATCAGTTGTCAAAACTTAATAAATTTACTTCGCAGTATAATTTTAAAGGAAAACAAATTGACGCAAGCATTTAATGATGAGCTATCAGTGGCGTATAGGATGCTATTAAATCGTAAGGGGACAAACACTGGAGGGTTTTCTGGATCTTTGGGGGAAATTGCTATAATTTGTTGAAACATTTCTCCTCTTCGAGTTTGAACTTGAGAAACGTAGCACTTTGAAAATGTGCTTAGTGCGTTGCCAGATAAATCTATGGAGCCTAAGGGAGGAATGGGATAATAATGATGGTTTAAACAGAAATTTTGTCTAGATTTCATCTAACGAGCGAAACAGATATATATAAAGCATGGAAAATCAGGGTAATATTTCATATACACCCTATAGAGCAGGGGTTCCCTTATAACTGGGGTGCATGTACCCACAGGAGGTGCGTGAGTCCATCCCAGGGGGTGCGTGAGTCCATCCCAGGGGGTTCGTGAGACATTTCTGAAAGTCAAAACTAGAGTACTTTTTGTTGAGCTAACATCTGATATGTCATATAATTTAGTAATGTACAAAGGTCGTACCTATCGACAAACTCTTTTCGCTTTCCATACGCAAATGTTGCCATAGTAGTACCGTACCGTGCATGCATGCATGTGATACTTGATCTTATACGAAGCACTGTTATGCGTATTATAGTATAATAATGACTCAGATCGTGTCTCGAAAAGCCTGGGGTTCGTGGACAACTCTGACATCCACAGGGGGTTCGTGGAGGGATAAGTTAGGGAAACCCTGCTATAGAGGTTTTTTGCAGGACTAAACATTACACGTCACTATATGCTGAACAAACTCGACAAGCCACACTCTTTAGAAGACAAAACCGTCCATACACAACAGAATGAAAACCTACTCATGCGAAAATGAGCAAGTCAGAAGTGACAACGAGAACTATATAAGGAAGAAATGTTACCAGAATTCTAGCAAATCCCAACTAGATAGAAGATATGATATGTTAATTAGATTGCTAAAGATCAAATCCTGTGATTAGAAATCAAACGGTATAGTATACTTCAACAAATGTTGATGCAAGTGTTAATTTCCTCAGAATGTTGAAATTAAAAAGGCGATGAAGAATAGGGCCTTAAAAGTGATAGCAATCAAAGTTGATGACAGGTTTGATTACCAAACAAGACGGTTCAAAGAAGATTTAAGTGGTTCAGAAATTATGCTAAAACAAATTCTTGGAAAGTACATTTACAAATTAAAATACGTATTTTATGAGACGGGTGACGTGTGAGCTGATTAAATCTGCCATTAACGGATAAATGGAATCACAGGTGCATATAGCTCTACTTTTGATACGGAAACGGGAGAATTCGTGATTATACAATGAAAAGGTTAGTCGAGGTTACAAGTTGTTCGGGGTTTTTTTCCTGGCTGATGAAAGAGTAACATATTCAAAACAAAAGCAAAATAACCATTCTGTTGAATTTGCCCTATAAACCATTTTCAAAATAACTGCATCAGAAGTTGAAAAGTTGTTTGGATCAAAGTCGAACTCGAAGAGACAAACATGTTATGTCACAGAAGCACACTGACAAATTTGGTTTATGTTTTACTTGAAAGTTTAAGTCCTATTTTCTGTTTTCAAATTGGGTTGCCTATCAATATGACATCACCACAGTCTTTGGAATTTTGTTACTTTTACATCATCTCATACGTGAAGTTGAAACCCTATCCAATCCATGGCTCAACTAGTGACAAATAACAATTAAAAAAACATTGTCAGTGACCAAATTTGTCATCACCCACGTATATTTGCTTCCAGTTCAATTAGGGTACGAACTGTGACATTTGTGACAATTATAAATATCTCACAAGCACATAGAGAAATTACATGGAAGTTGAACCACGCATGCAGGATGTTAAGTATATATGTTTCTATTTGCATCAGCTCAAAATAAAATAAACTCTTATCGGAGGCGTGATCACATTGGCCTTAAAGGAATGACGTTAGGCACAGAATTAACTCTGATATTTTGTAGATCATTAATCCATTGCTTTCAGACCAGCTGGTTAGATTTCGTTAAAAACTTAATTAAAAGAAGTGACCGTTTAAAGGCATTGAAGACTCCCCCCAAACCGCGTGCGGCCATCTGAAAAAGTTAACTTTCTGTTGCTTAACAAGTGGCGTTTTGTTCGTGTCGCTACAAAATGCAAACAGTAATGAAACGTGATACCTTGTTATCTTTAGCTGGACCTGAGATGTCCAACGCTGTATCGTTTATACTGTACACTGTGATGTGGGTATTGACCACAGCTGTATGTACTGACTGTACACTAGTGTCTAATTACCGACGGTAGCAAGCTGTGTGTGTATTTTCTGAGATCGTTGGTGGTGTCGAACACTTCTGTTACACCCCATTCGAAACTAGGTCAGATTACCGGCTTTAGATGTTTCTTTTTGGGCGAGTCTTCACACCCTTTAAACATCTGCGGTTCAATTAAAGTGACTGAACTGTTAAGTCTAAAAAACAAAACATTAGGTCAGTTCCTCACATGCAACACAAAACTCAGGGGTAAACAAAACTTTTATGGCCTCAAATGACATGTTTACAATCCTTACAAGATTTGGAGGACAAATGGTGTTGTATGTCATCCAATGGTGCTCTTATTTTTTTGAATAGAAAGTTAACAGTTTGGGTTTAGTTCTTATGATTTACAAAAGTATTGGATTAACATTAACATTTAAGCCTGCACTGAGGAGCCTACGTCATCATCTCTCAAGTCGTAAAGGAACATTGAAGAGGTTAAGCATCAATTAAAGGTCAACACCTTGAAAACCTCGAGCACACACTAGCACACAAAGTTTTCTTTTTCCTTGGACTAGAACATATCAAAATTATAATTTCTGCCCAAACTCTCCCTCTAATAGGCAAGTTATATAGACGTTACGCCAACATTTTATATCACATGACACTGAAATTATGGCCAAGGTTATTTTTATCACATTTGAGTGACATAAAAAAACCTTTACATAATCATATCTGATGATTTTATTGATACGAGAATATTAGAGCGGAAGAAAATGTGACCAACATATATATGTCTGCAGGAATCCACAAGCATATCCCACGCAACATTGAAATGGATTCCAATGTGTCCCCTTCCATTCCATCACCCCACCCCACGCAGATACCAGTTAATAAAATGGGCAGACGCTGATGAATTTAACTAGATTTGGCTTTTTCAATACTACCCTAGCGGAGGCGAACTACAGAGAGTATACGACCACTAAGGAAATGTAGTTTTATATGTTTTCCAAAGCTCATAAAAACCTGAACGACGGTAACGTCGGTTACATATACAAATCGTATATTTCGGTTACTTCCAACGACTATAACAGGAAATGAAACCTTCACAGTTCTCAAGAGGTAAAACAAACAGAGATAAATTCATCAGTTGTTCCCCTTTAGAGTAATCGGTAGAAGATGACTATCATGGGGCAAGATAAGTACTCATAACGTAGACCTGTGCAGCGCATCATTATATATGACAATCGATAATTCCAGTTTTTCCCAACATGCATGGACTATCTAAAGTTCTTCCCTTGTTCTACATCTTTCACATACCTTTGTAACTAATATCGTACCGGGTCGCACGGTTAGATGTCCGTTCGAATGAAGGAATTTCCACGTATGACATGAGGGTTCTCTGCTGGTCATGGAGGGACCTCTGTCTACGGTTCGCAACTTGATCTTTGTGTCTTTGTAAGTGAAGACAACTTTCAGTAGCCATTTTATACTTTTCACACGCTGCTTTACTGTCCAGTGATAATACTTTGAATACAATACAACTTCACACAAACAAGACGAAAATTCTCGACAAATCAAACCATGGTTTAAAATATGAAAAAAATCATGAAGTGTTTCTCAATGAGAGGGTTAGATTTGGTATAGTATACCCTTCCACTTCTTTTGCACACAACCTATTCTTTTTATCTATAATTTCATGGAAAACTATGAGCACGTTGCGCCCAAAGATCACGTTTTTTTTCTCTCTTTTTCAAGTAGGCTGGTATAATGTTATTCCGTTTTGCTTTTTGACATATAACAGCGATCAAGTTTTCCAAAAAAATATATGGTTTCGTAATTTCGTCTGAGACTATACATGAGGGAAACGTAATGACATGACTGCATGCTTTGGCAACATTGATGGGGCAACTCTGCCGAAGAAACACATGCAAACAACAGAAACAGTCTCCGCAATGCTATAATCATCTAGTTGCAATATAATATATTTTGTTGGACAAAAAAAGGACGTTTGCCAGATATCTTGAGTTGAGACTGTGCCCAAATGTGATTACTGACTATGTCCCATGACAATGAAAGGCAGCACAGACAATAATACCTGCTATAAACAAGATCATAACTGTCCCTGCATATAGGCCTTCTGTCTAATATCAAACTATTATATTACCAGTTAAACCATAGTCAAATTCTAATCAAATGCCGTTTAAAACTCCTCAGTGCAGACTGAAACTTTCAAGGTTATTCGTCCGAATAAAATGTTGGACTTACAGCTTTATATAATTAAATTTATTTAACGGTTGTATATAGTAACGAACCACATTTATTTTATTTAAGAAAATTAATAAAAGTAAATTAGAAGGGTCAGCTATATGGTAAACGTTCGTCTGACTGCACATGTTGACCAGAGAAGACTGCTATATAAACTCGCATTTTTGCAAGGATGCGTTTCCAACACAGTGCCTGGACGCTTAAGCATTTATTAGACACTTATTCGGCACAGTGGGACCTCCATGTGAAATCATTTATGCGTAACGTTTATATGCTATACCCTGCTCGCGGTATAACTTTTATAGACCGCTAGCTCCATTGTCACACGACATATTAATAAACTCCTTTAGATGATCTACAATTTAATAATTGTTATATAGCTTTGTGCATTTTTGCACGAATCGAGGAAGGGATAATGACCTGTCTATCGTCCTATGCTGTCACTTCATTTCAGCCTATCATACTGTTTAAGAACTCCCAGAACGATGCTCCCAGCCGTATAAAAGATCGAGTATAAAATATGTTTCTAGTTTTTAAAAGGATGAAGGAGGCCTCTCTCATTCATTTTTCATGCTTACAGCTGCACGCGTCTATTCAAAATGTAGGTTACAGCCAGAATATATTTGTATTTTTTTTTACTATTTCAAAAAATATATATATGTATACGGAAGCGGGGCCAAGATAAAAATAAATTTAAAAAAAGAGTTCCGACGGGGACGAGAGACATAGTTTTTTACTTTGTTGGTCTAAAAGTGTAATTTTGAGATCAGCCTATGTTAAATGAAGAGTGTTTGCAAACATTTATTGTTTGGACGAACGTTAACAGTCGAATATCCGACTTGCAAAAATGACCTCATTAGGCCCTATTGAACTTACCATCGTTTATCCTACCTCGGATCCAAGTGTCTGTAATATCGATTTTCAACATAAGTTGTTCCCCTCTCTTCAAGCCAAAAGTGCCATTAGTTGGTATTCAGCGTCAACGGACAATAACAGTTTCCGCCCAGATTCTTATATGCAAAGTAAACTATAGACAATCTCAAACATTGTTGTATTCTCCTTGCGTGCAACAAGGCTAAGTATTGATTCACTAAGTGATTCTAAATGGTTGCAATTTCTTTTTGCTTCTTCTTCTTCTTTAAAAAGTTAAGAAATCCCTCGAAGTACTTTGAGATAATAATGTACGTAATAGCACCAATGAAGTGTATAATTGCGTGACAATATCATACCAAGAAACTTTCCAGCTGTAGTTTAAGAATATCAGATGGTATTGGTCGCTTTTATTACACTATTTCTCCAAATATGTAGTGTAACTTAAATAATTATTCAATTATTTAATCTTCGTTTCTCAGAGTTTTCCTCGAATGGAATGATAAGTCATGGCGAGTAATTATCGATTCCGTTCTGTTCCTAAATGTCATGTTAATATCAATCACAACCATCCAGAACATCAAATGCAATAAACTTGGAAACGTTTTCGGCTGTGTTATTGATGAAATTTGACATTCGAGTACAATGTTTAAACTAATTTTCATCCCCGTTATGACCAGATTTTACAATTTTTACCAATTGTAGTTTTACAAATCATAATTGGAGAACCTATCATAATGTATCAAAACATACGTTTGTTTTCTCGGGATTTTATAGGTAAGATTCTCACCTTTTTGGGTCTGCTTTAGATTTCGGAAGGTGACCATCCATGTATTGTTGCTCATGTCGCTTAAAATTCACGTCAGTCGCTATAGAAGGCAACCAACTTCGAACTTTGTAATCAAGTGGAAACTTGTGAGGGCAGCATTACGAAAAATATATCGGTGCAAAACGGACTAAGTATGGATATGTTGGTATGCCATTACACATTATATCGAAGAAGAAAACCGATTAACAATTGGGTGACTTTCGGCAAAAAAATAATTTTGATTTGTTATATTTCTGTTTCGTAACACTTTTAATATTGGAAAAATGACCTTCAGATACATAAAGCTTATCAATTGAACTGGTTGAACTACTTAGTCTATATATAACACCGGCAATAAAGTCACCTTCTCAGACTGTCATTTCTGTGATACAGTCAGTACGCGCGATATTGTAAACAGAACTCATATGCTTTTTTTGTAGCGTCAAATAACATGATAACACTTCGTTACAAATATGGCAAAGACGAGTGGTGTTGAATTTCATCCAATGGTCCTATGTTGTTTATGTTAAGTGTACGTGTTTTACGTATTATTAGTAACATTTAAGACTGCACTAATCATTAATTTAACCATTTAAGGAGCATTCCAGAGATTAAAATGATATAGATTTTAAAACTGAACATCCTGAAAACTGGAAAAAAAACATGGAAACCTTTTACTAGCACTCACGTTTACTTACACTATGCATAATGAAATGCCTTAGGTCATCATTTCACAATTTGTTGATAAATATTCATTCTGCAAAGAAAACCCCAACACAGTTCTAAAAAAAACCAGAATGCAAAATGCATTGAGGTTTCGATTACTTCAGTGTACTAGACTTCTGCTTTTTAGTATAACCAGAACTAGCTGTTATAATAACACTATGACATGATAAACACAGGTCAGTCTACTGTACGTACACTCTATAAACAACCTGGTGAAAATATCCTGGTTAACAACTTGCTAACATAATCCTGGATATTGTCTACGTTAGTTAACATAATCCTGGTTAATCCAGTGCGGTAAACCTGGTGAATTAACTAAAATAGATTATTAGCATATTGCAATCCTCGCCTCTGATTGGTTTGTTGGTCGCGACTTAAGACGTTCGAACTGGCGGCTTCCTGCGAACGACAATCGCAAGACGGCGAAACTGTCAACATACAACCAAGAAATCTGCAAATAACCACGTAATTATGGCAGATGACGATGTCAAATTCATGCTAGATCAATGGGGTAGTTACCTTAAAAGAGTGTTTGTTTAAACTTGGTAAAGGTTAAATACCGTGATAACGTCTATTTCGTCATTTCTGTGATACCGTCAGTACGCGCGATATTGTAAGTATAACCTAACGTTAGCCCTTACGTTTTTAGGCTAGGTTAGGCCAGATATTTTTCCTGATGTGGTATTTATATACTAATGACACTGGCTATGAGATATAGTATATCCTAACTATTAAGTACCTTCAGGACTAGACCTGAGAAAGTGTATGCCTACTGTTTGTCATACTCATACTTAGCAAGACCTAGATCTTCGCTAAATCAAGGGCGCTTCTACTTCTACCAAATGCGATTAATTGTGGTGTACGGTAACTTCTGAGGAAACACCTAACGAAAGCCACACATTTATACACAGCAATATTACGCTTGGGTCAGCACAATTTAGACCCCGTAGCTTGCCTTTGGTTTTAAAAAGACTAGGCCTAGGCTAAACAGTGGATATTTTAAGACCACTAGTGGTCTACATGTTCTGGAAAATGGCTATAATACTAGTAATTGCCGACACTGAAAGAAGAAAATATTGCATTTGCATGCGATGCACTCATTGTAGTGGCCTATACACTAACCTAGTGAAAAGCTTATACCCAGGTTAGGCTATAGCAATTAAGCTAAATTATGTAATATGTTTTGATAATGTGAAATTTATTGAGGAAAATGATAATTTTATACTATTCAATTATAAAAAAACAATGCAACTCGTGTATTTTTAATCTCAATCTAGTCTATACTTCAATCTAAATTGGTCAACAATCAGTGCTTTTGGGTATTAAAGGGGGGGGGGGGGGTAGCTATACGGTGTGTCAAAATTTAACAGGTTTTGGCTGAAATGTCAGTTAATTAGGCTAAGCCTATCCATGCAATGATATAGGTATAGTCTAAACCTATACATGTAAGCTTTACCACATAAGAAATGTAAAAATGAAACACCACATAACTAGGTCACAGCTTTGCACTCCTGATGTTGTAACCCTTACAACATAAAACAGACATGAATATATGAATTGTTGGATTATTACGTGTCATGCTGTTCTTACACTACGATTATACTCCCCAGAAGTAGGTTTTGGAGCCCTGTAAGTTAGGCAGATTATATTTCCATTTAAGGCATAGCAGATCATAAAATTGGTGTAAATCTCAATAAACTGAACTGCTCAATGCAGGGACTCCTTATGGCATTGATTTTCTGAACATTCAAAGAGGGACACATTTACAGTTTTCATTAGAGATGTCACTGCCCTATCGTACAGAGGAATGTTTATATAGAAATAAACTGGTAAATATTTAAACATGGTACAAAACTCAAATAAAGACCTTTGGAAATGACTTTGTTTTACTTTTAAAATAATTTCTAACATATGTGACCAGCTTCTGTTAGGTGCAGAAATAATAACTCTTTTCTGCTGTTATGTGTCATTTTGTTTTGGCAGAAATAGAAGATTTGTCCCAAGAGGAGCTAACAGCCATGACAGAGTACAGTACATGAAACACAACCTTGAGCCTTCCATACCATTGCAAACTACATGCAGAAAAATGCTGGCTGCAGTTAACTTAGCCCTGCAGGGATAGTAAGCACTGTTCAATGTAATGCCACTGAATACTGTCAAGTAGAAGTAAAATATCTCCATACCAAAATACTGATGTGCTTAACTACAGAAGATTTGCCATTCAAATGTATATACCATTTTCATATAAAAACGACAACAAGTGAACATGCTCTTTAGTTGAGCTGTGTCAAATGTGACCAGTTTTTGTGACTATGATATGGTTGCAAGAAATAGAAGTGACCTAGCTGCTGCGGCTGGTTCTGTATTGTAATTAGAGAGTCCCGGTTTAACGTCATTCCTGCTAACTGGTGCAGACAGTAGAGCGATTATTGTGATCGTAGCTATCAGAGAAACAAATTTAACGGTCGTTCGATCGTCCAAGACGACTAAAATTCACTTCAGACACCGTAAAACACTGCTTAGGTTGTCCAACAGACGACTAGAATTTGACGCAAATGATCAACAATTCGAACAAAACTCGGAAAATCCCGATTCGTTTAGTTTGCCAGTCTATGGCAAACTAAAAGAAAAGGGATTTTCCGAACTACCATATAGCTACAAGTAGTTGCATTTAAACAACACCCTTTGTGTTCCTTGAGAACTATAAATGCAAGAGTGCTTGCAGACAATGATAAGGGCTATAAGCCGCAAGCAAATCACAAGAAATTTGGAAACCACCATTGACTATTTCTATCATGAAAATCTCTGTAATTGAGTTGTTGTTAACAAAGTACTTTCGGTTGATTGTTATGATTTAATTGTTTTCAAACCAATTCAGCGGCGTAACGCCTATGGGCTCGGACGGGGCAAACCCAGGGGCCCCCGACCAAAGGGGGCCCCCGCTGCACTGATGTACAGAACTTAGAAGAGGAGTACCCTTTTTTTTCTTTTTTTTTTTGAAACGGCACGTTTTCGTTGGAAAAGAAACTATAAACGAGACAATGGACATATTTTTCTGTGCGTGAATACGTTCGTCATAAATCATATGCCCCTGCAACTGCAAATCTCGTATCCTTCTTTCCGCACGACTGACTCAAGAGCCTGAGGTACACACTGGAACTTGATAGGCTACGCTGGTACATATTATAGCGAAATAGCGCCTCTAATTTCAATGAATTCGCTCTCGGTCAGGGTTGCCACATGACATTGGCCGATAACTGGCCAAATGACACAAATTTGGCATATTTTGAACCCCTTTGGCTGATGCTTTCCTCAGCTATCGGCCAAATCGCCGATGCCTAAGATTTGTGTGTGGATTTGTATGTTTCCGTATCAGACAGTAAATCGAATTTGGCATATTTACCACCGTTTTGCTGATATTTTGCCCAAATTTTGCTCGAATTCACGGATTTCGCGCCTGGAAAGACGGAATGGTATGTAGGCTAATTATTCTAGCTTTGCAACACATTTTTCATGTTCCCAGTATGACACAAGGCGGACCAAAAATGTGTCTATGAACGCAGGTTTTCCCCAAAATCTCAGTCGATAAAATGACCACGAAATGTTCCATATACGGCTTAGATTGCACCAGAGAGCTTGAAGAACCCCAGAGCGCGCACATCGGTTGATTCTCCGCAGCAGCCAGGGGGGCTCTTCCTTCCCTGGACCCAGGGGCCCCCAGAATCATCGTTACGCCGCTGAACCAATTCAATCATCCGTGCAAAGGATTGGAATTTTGGTTCTTTCGAGAGGAATTTGTAGTTTTTTTAAAAGAAAGAAAGATATTCATTCAAACAATTGTTATGTTTTTCATAGGCCTAGCTGTGAGTGTGTGTACTTGGGATTTTTCACCCCAAAATGTTGGACGGAAGCAATTTGAAGGTTTTGCTTCCCTGGCTAAAAGTAAGAATACTCACTAAGGGCAAGACTTAAGCCTCAGGCCGATAGAACTGGCCTGCGTTACCTAACGTTACAGTACTCACCTAAAAGGCTTAATCGATACATAGTATTACTTACATAGAGCTCGCGCAAGGCTCCATTTAAAACTCCCAAGTGTTGGAATATCGCAGGGCGTATGGAAAGCCGTTTTAACATTTAATAAGGAATTTCAGATATCTCGAAATAATTTCAGATATCTCAAATTAAATTACAGATATCTCCAACTTATTTAATATATCTACAAATAATTGCAGATATCTTAAAATCAATTTCAGATATCTCGAAATACCAGAGAATTTCAGATATCTGAAATTGAATTCGAGATATCTGAAATTGAATTCGAGATATCTGAAATTGAATTCGAGATATCTGAAATTGAATTCGAGATATCTGCAATTCTATTTCAGATATTTTACGCAATGAAAATCTGAGGTTGTAAGAGCATCTATCTTCCAAACATCCTAGCAGCAACAACATCAAACTTGTCTCAAAACTCCTTAAATTGTTCTATACTTCGCGAATTATGACTGATAACCAGTAGGAAAATGCCCTAAGAAATAATAAAGGAGATGTTTTGCCGTCTTAAGTGTACTGGTATTCTGACGGGTATTCTTCACGTTGTTGTGTTAACGAACCCTATATTCTACCCAACCGTTGCTGGCCTAGACAACATAAAATTGCTCACAGGCCTGGCCAGGTTTGTTCAAGTTGTCCCATAATCATAAACGTGACGAAAGTCGAACGTTACTTTTAAGGCTTAGCTATGCTGAAACTGGTGGAAGAGACTACAAAAATTGAGATCAACAGCCGATCCAGAAAAAAGCTCGAGAACTCACTGCCAAACGTTTTACACAATTATTTCGCATAAAGATTGGTCATAGCAAAAATCTAACTAGACGAACTGTTAAGTTTCATAAACGCTGCCTGGTCACAACGAAACTACATCCAACCTGCAATAAATACGACGGAAAACGTCCAATAGAACCGCTGTACTACAAAGTACACCTTTTAGCACGCAAAGTAAGGCTTCCGAGCGGCACGTTTAAGCCAATGCAAATATGTTCGAGTTTTCAGTTTTAGATTCTACGGATGCATCCTATTCGTATGAGGCGTAACGCACATGTTATCTGATAGGTCTGTGGGAGATACGGTAGCTTATAAAAAAGGTTTCCACAATTTGGCGTCTGGTGACTCCAACTGACCTTTGACCTCAATAAAATTTTGTACTGAACATGTACCATACATGTACCTACATACTAAATATGAGCTTCGTCCAACCTTTCCTTCTTGAGTTATCGTGTTTACAAGGTTTCACGATTTGACCTCTATAGTGACTCCAAATGGACTTGGACCTCCACCAAAAACAATTGGGATATTGAACCAAATGTGGTACTCCTTCACACGAAGTGCGAGATTGATCCAAGCTTTTCTTCTTGAGATATCGTGTTTACAAGGTTTACTCAATTGACTCTTGATGACCCTAAATTACGTTTGATCTCCACAAAAACACTATAGGCTTTTGCTTCGAAATGTGGTCCTCCAACTCACGACGTATGAGATTGGTCCAAGTTTATCTCCTTGAGATATCGTGTTTACAAGGTTTTCACTATTTGGCCCCCGGTGATCCCAAATGACCTTTGACCTCCCCACAAAACAATAGGGTTCTTCTACTCAATGTGGTACTCACATACACCAAATATTAGATTGGTTCCCTTCTTGAGATATCGTGTTTACAAGCGAGGCGTCACACACATACATACACGCACCCACACACACACGCACACTCTCCGCCTGCATGAATGCATAGGTTACGATTATAATCGAAACCAAAAACTGGCGACGGATAATAATATGACGTCACGATTCAACTTGGAAAAACCCCGTGCTTGTACCGAATATAGTTTCTTGGAGTTCATAGTTCGTTAGGCTTCGTTACGCACCAAGCTGCTTTGTGAAAAGATCGTATATTATACAAAATGACTTTTCTTTTATTTGCAAAGGTTTTTATGTAGCGTCCTGTATATGCATTAAGCATTTGTATCCGGTTGGCACACATATACTACCTATATACCTATATATTGGCTTATAATACGCGGATATATTATGCGGTGTTTGTCCCACATGGCTTAAAATATACGTGTGTGCACACACACTCATCGAGATATGGGAGGGGCAAGCCTTCCCCCTTGACCCCAGCTATTAACCCTTCTCAACTGCCCTCAATCTTTTTAGGAACGGATTTGACGGTATATGTACATACTCAAAATACATACTAGACTGCACAAATTGTATCATTTATCTCTGTGAGTTATTGGGGATTGAAAAACAGTTTTTCTTATCGTTAAGCTTCCAGAGTAACTTAGATATCGAGAGCTGAATAATTGTCAACATACCAAACTATACACCAACCTCAATTTAAAAATTTAACATGGGTTCTTCATTTTTCACATTTTTATTTCGGGAAAATTTCAAGATTTGATACTAATTATTTTGAGTTTATCAGTGATCAGAATGATCAGTACACGTCGTTATTATTATTATTATTGGGTCATTCTGTGTCAATTCACGGATGGCTGTTGCAAAAAATTACCACACTCATTGCATGATTAGAGCACCATGAAATAAGCATATTCTGTAAACTTGTCGCCACCGTGGCATTTGGCAAAACAGAATGTCTGGACATTTGAATTAATAATACACTCGAGGCATGTATATGTATTGATTGACATTCATATTTTTGTGTAGTAGTCTTTTAATAAAGTGAATGAAACCAGAAGCAGACAGTACGTTGCAAATATTATTTGTTTAAATGACATTGAAATCTGCACAGTATTGACTTGAACGACCTTGAAATACAATACCCAGGCTCAAAAACATATGGAACAGCAAAACAAGCGAAAACTTTATGGCGGTTTTTGTGAAAAATTCCAAACTTTGAGCATTTTTCATTTATAAAATAAGGCAAAATACGCAGCATGAGATAGTAAACTTTAGAACTGCACAACTTGCAAATATACTACTATAGAAAGCATTGTGATCATTATTTGGTACTGCTTGGACGGGACATAATAATCTCTCAAAGAATCAAGTATCCTGAATGCAATTGTTAAGGAGCAATTTATCACTAAAAAATAACACATTTCTTTGCGAAAAATACCAAAAAAGAATATTTGGCATTTTTAAATTAACCTAACTCCACAAGTCAATGCTTTTAAAGCCTTTTCATATGAGATAGAGTCTATAGGTTTCTGTCATAAAAAGGTAGTAATATGTTTAACTGCTGAGAAACCAGACCTCAAAAATCAAGAAGATGCCAATATGCCACAGTGGAGACAAATTACGGAATTTTTCAAGTGCGATAAATCGGCCAATTTTGAAGCAATGCAACTGAGAGTCACATATATTGTGCTTATTTCATGTACCAATCATACAATAAATTTGGTATTTTTTAAAAGAAATCGAAGTACAACCTACTCCAAAATTTGGTTATTTGATATGGAATGACCCTATTATTATCATTATTGATGTTGTTATTGTTGTTGTTGCTGTTGTTGTTGTTATTATTATTTTATTAGTATCTTCAAGCAGACGTTGTTCACAGATGGAAGATTCTCAAATACGAGCACTGGAACGGTGCTTGGATGAGCTGACCCAGATACTGGAGATCGATGACGTCATGCCACGTCTCATTGAGAATGACGTCATGCAGGATAGAGATATCGAGAGATTGAAAGCAAAAAAATCGAGGAACGAACGAGTCCACGCGTTCGTCTTTATTCTACAGACGAAAGGCAGGAATGCATTCCAGGTTTTCATTGGTGCGTTATCCGAGCATGCGCAGTACCAGATGCTAGTAAAGAAACTCGAAGAGCAAGCTAAAATCGTTCCAAGAAATTTGAAGGGTATGTTAACTTGTAAGGTCTGCAAACTTTTCCTTTTATGATTACTGGAGAAACACTCATGCCATTTCTTAAATTTTAATAATATCTCTTATTGTAACGTCAAGCAATACAGCGAATATGCTCAATTTATTGTAAACACGTAAGATACAAATCGATAGCCCGTGCTCGCAGACCAAGACTTAACTAACATCTATACGTTCATTTTTGTGTAGTTTTTAAGATTGATTCTATTTTGTAAAGCGCATTGATGCCGGTGCTTATCGCGCTATATAAATGTTTGGTATAATTATTAATATTTTGAATTTTATCCTCGAAATTTTGATTATTGATAATGTATATCATATATATTGAACACCGTTCAAAATGAAATCTTATTTGAGGAAGTTTCGTGTCCTTTAAAAAGTAAGAAACGAATAATAATCAAAAGGACGTTTATATGATTTAGCCTGTGACAAGTATGGCTTAATTAAAAATTCTTCTCTAAACTTTTACGTCACTAATTGTTATGTAAAATGCATATAGTATTTTTCTTCGCAAAGAATTGCAGTTTGATATATGATTTTTTCTGAAGTTTATATGTAACTAGCAAAAACAGCGTTTTAGACCTTATCATTATCAATTGAACTGAAAAGTTGAAGTGTTTTACTTTTATTAAAATAACCTACATAATTAGCAAGATGCTATTGTCAGAAAAAACACCCCGTCGATGATAGATTGAACACAGAGCAGACTGAAAGCAATCATATAAAATGCATCATGGAGCACATTTAGTATATTTTTTTGTTATCTATGCTAGGACCACCTGTTGCAGCTCGTCCGTCCTCTGTTCTCGTAGCAAATGAGAAAGGCCATCCTAAACCAGTAGCCTCAAGACGAAAGCCAGTTCTCCCTCCGAGGCCCCCAGGAAATCCGGTAGCAAAACCTCGATCATTCCCTCCACGGCAACCAGACGCGGACTCTAATTCCAATCTAGGAGGCGTTGCAGTATCTCATCAAAATAGCAAATCAGGTTCAAATTCAGTCAGTAAAACATCAAATTCGAGCCACAAAACCGAATCAAACAACTGTAAGGAGATAGCGAGAGAACTTAAACAGCGCCATCTCAAACCAGTTTTGGAAGAGATAGCAAATTGCAAGTTTGCAGAATTAGAATGCGCGAAGGAAACCGTTTTGAAAGAATACGACGAGGAAGCCAGCGGCCCGGACAAAGAAGAAGTGAAGGAAGAACTACGGTTGGGCATGAACACAAACATACGTCTTTCTGAAATACCGGTGGCCGATTTCGCTTATTCCGATGCTATCGGCAAATATCGAGATATGTTGCACAACATCGTGGTAGAGGCACGATATGATTCTGAAGAGATCCAGAGGAAATTTGCAGCCGTCGACCAGGAAGTACTAAATGAATATCAAAGTCGCTGTAAAGGAATAAATCCAGAAAAGATACAAACAAAAGAATCGATTTTAAGATCCAACATGGAAGACAAGAAAAAACACTTCTTACTCGTGAACTCCACCCTATCTCACGCTTTTTGCGAAAACCTGCGCTCAAATATTGTGGCACACGCGAGCAACAAATGTGCGCAATACCTCGCAGACCATTCCGTATTGAGCTTGCATGAGCAACTTGACATTATATCTAAACTGAAAGAGATCAAATCAAAACATCTGAGCGACTTTGATGCGAAGGCTAAGGGTCCGACAAAACTGGAGGTGAGAGGTCACTGTTGTCGTGAAATGGAAAACGAAGTATTCCGCATTCAGATGGCCATGAGTGGTAACACTCTAACCATGGCTATAAATATGTATCATACAAAGATGAAGGACATTGCAGACCAGCTACCCTTGGAAGAAAATGATCTGACTCAACAGCATAAACAAGCTGCGTCATTGGTCCGAACATTATTCAACGACAGACTCCGAGGTTTTGATAAACGGGCTCTGTCGGGGCCCAAACAGATCATGGACGCCCTAACGGAATATCCCGAGGCCCAGTTAACCAACGCTAATTATCATCAATCACTTAAACAATGCCAAGATCTCACGACTGAAATAATAAAACAAATACGACATTCTACAGATGCTCCTATTCGAAAAATAGAGAGAGGTGGTCAGTTTCAAAAGCTGAATAGGTTGAAGGAAGACGGATTAAAAAAGTACGACGCCCAAGCTAAAGGACCAGGCAGAGAAGCTTTTAGACTGATTTGTGAGGAGGGCATAGACGGATGTTTGGGACCAAGAAAGAAATATCACAGTCTTCAAAAGTTCAACTTATGAACTGAGACCCACTTTGTTCGTTATACTCATATAATTCTCATATAGTCCTATCTTATAAAAATCCTTAAAAATAGAAGCAACTATGATTCGGTGATGATAGTTGAATTAGTGTAACCAGATATATTTACATTCTTGTACTCTTTTCTTTTTGTTTGATGAACATTTAACATAATGTTGACTTTTACCAGTGGTTTTGTGGTTAGTTAATGAAATGTAAATCCTCTATTTCTTTCTAGATTTACAATAATCACCCACACATGTGCAGGAAAAGGACATCACAAAATGATTCATGTAATCATTATAAGCAACGATCGACGAGAGACTGATTTTTCCATTAACACATCCATATTTGAGTTTTACTGCCCTCTAAATGTTCCTGCCATACAAATATATATTAATCAATCCCTTCATTTTCATTCTAATCTTAAGTAAAAGCAAATACCCTGTTCAATAAATCCAATAAAGAAGCTCTCTAAAGGAGAATGAACACTGTTAACCTTTCTCGAACATTAATAATTCACGGCCCCCCCCCCCCCTCCAATCTTTGCCAACATACCTCAAAAGTCCCTATTGAGGTACACGAACCTTTCAGCTGAGAATGAAGAACTGTTATGAAAACTCAGAATATTAAATGGGAGTACAAAGAATGTTCAACAAATGAAACATGCGACATTATTTAACATTCTTTCCACACGTTATTTTAAATTTTTACATTCTTGTACTCTTTTCTTTTTGTTTTGATAAACATTTAACATAATGTTGATTTTTACCAGTGGTTTTGATGATATTTACTGAAATTGTAAACCTTTCTCGAACATTAATAATTCAACGTTATTTAAATTTTTAAATTCTTGTACTCTTTCCTTTTTGTTTTGATTAACATTTAACATGATGCTGACTTTTACCAGTGGTTTTGATGTAATTTACTGAAAGTGTAAACCTTTTTACATGATATCTAACGATGGAAATCGTGGATACCTCTAATACTTGGTGTGTGGATTCATAAAATTGAGTACAAGACCCCTATTGTTTTTATGGAGGTGTGTATAGCCACGTACAGTAGACTGACCTGTGTTTATCATGCCATAATGTTATTGCAACAGCTAGTTCTGGTTATACTAACAAGCAGAAGTCTAGTGCATTGAAGTCATCAAAACCTCAATGCATTTTGCATTCTGGTTAATGAACAATTAGTTCTGAATCTCTTATATAGTAACAAATCGAAAAATCTATGAACAGATTACCAAACTGGGAATACAAATATGGCAAAGACGAGTGGTGTTGAATATCATCCAATGGTCCCCTGTTGTTTAAATGAAGTTATCGTGTTTTAGGTGAGTTATTAGAATTTATAAACAACAATACTAAAAATAACAGTAACAAGACCAAAATTCTGCCCAAATTTATCATTTAATAACTTGTTGATAACAAATATATAAAAAAAAATAATACTGGTAGTTCTTCAAGAAAATACTGGCCACGGATAATAATATGACGTCACGATTCAAACTGGGAATACCCCGTGCTTGTACCGATATAGTTTCTTGGAGTCCATAGTTCGTTCTTCGTTACGCACCTATAGCTGCTTTGTCAAAAGATTGTTTATTATAAAATGACGATTGTTCGTGGGTTTTATTCATATGGGTATTGATATGCTTCGAGTGTCTCTCACACTCCAGTCACCTCGTTTTCTACCAAAATGTCAATACTTGATCTATTTAATAGACTTTACATTTATTTGCAAAGGTTTCATAGAGCGTCCTGTATATGTATTAGCCTATTAGGCCTATGTATCTGGTCGATACACATATACTATAGGACCTATATATTGGCTTACAAGCATTGCATGTTGTGTATTACCACCTACTACGAAACTTCGTTACCAATAGTTGCGTGTATCCATTTATTGGTCACAAGCATCGGGTAAAATGTAAGTGATATGCAAATTTGATTCTTCTCTCAGTTTCACGATATCTATTTAATTAATTGATTCTACCGTTCTATAGGGTTCACCAATGTGAACAGTTAGTGTCTTATGAATGCAAGGATATAGAACAGATCAATTTCATGTCGGTGGTAGATATGGTTCAGTGTACATTCACTGTATTCACCGATTCCATGGGGACGACGGAAGCTCGACGTTAATGTTGCACATAAGGAATAACGTTTCTTGTCATTGTGTGTTTAATTCGATACTGAAGTGGTGAGCACGGTAGGCCTATACAAAGTACAATAATTATTATAACCAGCCAGTGGCGTAGCCACGGGAGGCGTGGGGCGACACCCCCCCCCCCCCATGAAAGCTTGTCGCCCCAGTCGCCCTCCCACTGGGATTTTGGGTGTCGAATAAAATTACATGTGCGAAAAATATATCATTGGTCTGAATGGTCTCGAATCTCCATGATGACCACTCATGAACGACCCTTCGACCGCGGACCGGCAGTAAGCTACAGTTGCTGAAAAACCGGACGTGACATAGGGCATAGTATACCCTTATAGAAAGGTGGTTTCCAGGTACTTGAATGCCAAAGAAGATGTTAAAAGGTAAAAATGCTGACATCATGCAGGTTTCTCACACCATTGCTCGCGTCATTGCCTCGATACTCTGTTACATTATCAATCGGGTTTTTACTTCTGGGACATACCCTGATGCTCTTAAAACCGCTAAAAA
>KN889496.1:0-12566 GCA_000934455.1 Apostichopus parvimensis | reverse complement strand
AAATTCGGGCAATATGATGAGAATTTTTCGGGCACCTACTGAAAGAAAAATAATTTGCAATGTGTTTTTCAATGGTTAAACTGATATTATTATTACCATCATTATTATAACGACTTCCCCAATAATTGTTACCAATATTAAAGGGTAATAACACGGCAAATGCTTGTATGTTATTGGCATGCGATGTTAAAACCGATGAATGCCTATATGATATGCACATATTTTATTTTATTATATTTTTCGGGCAACTCGTTACAGCCCTCCCAAATCAATTGGACTCCTACGCCTATGAGTATAGTTATCTGCTTGAAGGCTACATAGACTACTGACTCCAAAAGCTATGTTAATGTAACAAAGGGGAAAACTTCTTTTTTTTCAACAAATTATATTCGACGACATAGTGAAATACCCAAACATACAGTGCTTTTCCCAGCGCGCTTAATATTTTCTTTGGGGGCGTGGGGCTATTTATCACTTATCATGAAAAAAAATTCAATTGTTCACTTCATTCTAACTGAGCATTTGGAATGAAGTGAATAGTTAAACATTTTGCAGAAAGGTTTTCTTAAGTTGATGGCACTATTAAGCTTCCGTAGATTAGCATTGAGTGTTTTAATTGTATACCATAGAGAAAAGCTAGCGAACAGGGTCAACCCACCCAATAATAAATAAATTATCCGATTGAAGCTGGCGAACGTTGTACAGCACAGTAGACCTATTAGGCATTTTTCTAGAGTATTCAAAATCATACGAAGTTTTGTATGGTGGAGTATAAGAATCGCGAGATACAATTTCTAAATGTGACAAGGAAAACGTGGTAAATATGACTGATTAAAGGTCAATTTTGACCGAAAGGTCACTCACAAATTACAAGAATATATGAAAATTAGAGTGCGACAGTCGGAAAAATTAGAGTGTGACAGTCGGAATTTCCGACTGTCGCACTCAAATTTTCCAACTATCGTCAGTTTTACCAAGATTGTGGGTGAGACCCCCCCCCCCCCCCCCCCCCCCCTCTAGCGACGTCCCTGACTAGACTGCACAAATTGTATCATTTATCTCTGTGAGTTACTGGGGGTTTAGCTTAGCTTAGAGGAACTTAGATATCAAGAGCTGAATAATTGTCAACATACCAAACTAACCACCAACCTCAATTTAAAAATTGACATGGGTTCTTCATATTTAACATTTATATTTCGGGAAAATTACAAAATTTGATACTAATCATTTTGAGTTTATCAGTGATCATGAATGATCAGTACACGTCTTTATCATTATTAATGGGTCATTCTGTGTCAATTCACGGATGGCTGTTGCTGGACCCTCTCCAAAAAATTACCATACTCATTGCATGATTAGAGCACCATGAAATAAGCATTTTCTGTAAACTTGTCGCCACCGTGGCATTTGGCAAAACTGAATGTCTGGACATTTGAATTAATAATACACTCGAGACATATATGTATTGATTGACATTCATATTTTTGTGTAGTAGTCTTTTAATAAAGTGAATGAAACCAAAAGCAGACAGTACATTGCAAATATTATTTTTTATATGACATTGAAATCTGCAAAGTATTGACTTGAAGTACAATACCCAGGCTCAAAATCATATGGAACAGCAAAACAGGCAAAAACTTTTTTGTTGTAAAAATTCCATGCAAACTTTGAGCATTTTGCATTTACAAATAAGGCAAAATACGCAGCATGAGATAGTAACTTTAGAACTGCACAACTTGCAAATATACTACTAGAAAGCATTGTGATCATTATTTGGTATTGCTTGGACGGGACATAATAATCTCTGAAAGAATCAAGTATCCTGAATGCAATTGTTAAGGAGCAATTTATCACTAAAAATAACACATTTGTTAGCAAAAAAATACCAAAATTGAGATAGAGTCTATAGGTTTCTGTCATAGAAAGGTAGTAGAATGTTTAACTGCTGAGAAATCAGTCCTCAAAAATCAAGAAGATCCCAAATTGCCACAGTGGCGACAAAATTACGGAATTTTTCAAGTGCGATAATCGGCCAATTTTGAAGCAATGCAACTGAGAGTCACATAATGTGCTTATTCCATGATGTTCCAATCATACAATAAATTTGGTATTTTTTAAAAGAAATCGAACTACAACCTACTCCAAAATTTGGTTATTTGATATGGAATGACCCTATTATTGTTATTATTGATGTTGTTATTGTTGTTGTTGCTGTTGTTGTTGTTATTATTATTTTATTAGTATCTTCAAGCAGACGTTGTTCACAGATGGAAGATTCTCAAATACGAGCACTGGAACGGTGCTTGGATGAGCTGACCCAGATACTGGAGATCGATGACGTCATGCCACGTCTCATTGAGGATGACGTCATGCAGGATAGAGATATCGAGAGATTGGAAGCAAAAAAATCGAGGAACGAACGAGTCCACGCGTTCGTCTTTATTCTACAGACGAAAGGCAGGAATGCATTCCAGGTTTTCATTGGTGCGTTATCCGAGCATGCGCAGTACCAGATGCTAGTAAAGAAACTCGAAGAGCAAGCTAAAATCGTTCCAAGAAATTTGAAGGGTATGTTAACTTGTAAGGTCTGCAAACTTTCACTTTTGTGATTACTGAAGAAACACTCATGCCGTTTCTTAAATTTAAATAATATCTTTTATTGTAACGTCGAGCAATACAGCGAATATGTTTAATTTATTGTAATCACGTAAGATACAGATCGATAGCCCGTGCTCGCAGACCAAGACTTTACTAACATCTATAAAGTTCATGTTTGTGTAGTTTTTAAGATTGATTCTATTTTGTAAAGCGCATTGATGCCGGTGCTTATCGCGCTTTATAAATGTTTGGTATAATTATTATTATTTTAAATTTGATCCTCTTAATTTTGATTACTTCTAATATATATTGAACACCGTTCAAAATGAAATCTTATTTGAGGAAGTTTTGTGTCCTTTAAAAAGTAAGAAACAAATAATAATGCAAAAGTACGTTTATATTATTTAGTCTGTGACAAGTATGGCTTAATTAAAAATTCTTCTCTAAACTTTTACGTCACTAATTGTTAAGTAAAATGCATATAGTATTTTTCTTCGCAAAGAATTGCAGTTTGATATATGATTTTTCTGAAGTTTATATGTATCTAGCAAAAACAGCGTTTTTGACATTATCATTGTCAATTGAACTGAAAAGTCGAAGTGTTTTACTTTTATTAAAATAACCTACATAATTAGCAAGATAATACTGTCAGAAAAACACCCCGTCGATGATAGATTGAACACAGAGCAGACTGAAAGCAATCATATAAAATGCATCATGGACCACATTTAGTATATTTTTTGTTATCTATATTAGGACCACCTGTTGCAGCTCGTCCGCCCTCTGTTCTCGTAGCAAATGAGAAAGGCCATCCTAAACCAGTAGCCTCAAGACGAAAGCCAGTTCTCCCTCCGAGGCCCCCAGGAACTCCGGTAGCAAGACCTCGATCATTCCCTCCACGGCAACCAGACGCGGACTCTAATTCCAATCTAGGAGGCGTTGCAGTATCTCATCAAAATAGCAAATCAGGTTCAAATTCAGTCAGTAAAACATCAAATTCGAGCCACAAAACCGAATCAAACAACTGTACGGAGATAGGGAGAGAACTTAAACAGCGCCATCTTAAACCAGTTTTGGAAGAGATAGCAAATTGCAAGTTTGCAGAATTAGAATGCGCGAAGGAAACCGTTTTGAAAGAATACGACGAGGAAGCCAGCGGCCCGGACAAAGAAGAAGTGAAGGAAGAACTACGGTTGGGCATGAACACAAACATACGTCTTTCTGAAATACCGGTGGCCGATTTCGCTTGTTCCGATGCTATCGGCAAATATCGAGATATGTTGCACAACATCGTGGTAGAGGCACGATATGATTCTGAAGAGATCCAGAGGAAATTTGCAGCCGTCGACCAGGAAGTACTAACTGAATATCAAAGTCGCTGTAAAGGAATAAATCCAGAAAAGATACAAACAAATGAATCGATTTTAAGATCCAATATGGAAGACAAGAAAGAACACTTCTTACTCGTGAACTCCACCCTATCTCACGCTTTGTGCGAAAACCTGCGCTCAAGTATTGTGGCACGCGCGAGCAACGAATGTGCGCAATACCTCGCAGACCATTCCGTATTGAGCTTGCATGAGCAACTTGACATTATATCTAAACTGAAAGAGATCAAATCAAAACATTTGAGTGACTTTGATACGAAGGCTAAGGGTCCGACAAAACTGGAGGTGAGACGTCACTGTTGTCGTGAAATGGAAAACGACGTACTCCGCATGCAGATGGCCATGAGTGGTAATACTCTTACTATGGCTATAAATATGTATCATACAAAGATGAAGGACATTGCAGACCAGCTACCCTTGGAAGAAAATGATCTTACTCGACAGCATGACCAAGCTGCGTCATTGGTCCGAGGATTAATTAACGACAGACTACGAGGTTTTGATGAACGGGCCCTGTCGGGGCCCAAACAGATTATGGAAGCCCTAACGGAATATCCCGAGGCCCAGTTAACCAACGCTAATTATCAAAAATCACTTAAACAATGCCAAGATCTCACGACTGAAATAATAAAACAAATACGAAATTCTTCAGATGATTTAATGCCTATTCTAAATATAGAGAGAGGTGGTCAGTTGGAAAAGTTTGATAAGTTGAAGGAAGACGGATTAAAAAAGTATGATGCCCAAGCTAAAGGACCAGGCAGAGGAGCTTTTAGACTGATTTGTGAGGAGGGCATAGACGGATGTTTGAGACCAAGAAAGAAATATCTCCTTCTTTCAAAAGTTCAACTTATGAACTGAGACCCACTTTGTTCGTTATTGTACTTGTGGCAATACTCATATAGTTCTATGTTATAAAAATCCTTATAAAACTAGAAGCAACTACCATTCGGTGATGATAGTTGGATTTGTGTAACCAGATACATCAATATTCAAGCAACCAATCGTTGAGTTACAACATATACAGTAACAGCTCGCATGCATTGAAACAGTCGAATCATTGTACCTGGGGAAGCAACTATCATTCGATGATGATAGTTGGATTTGTGTAACCAGATATATCAATATTAAAGCAAGCAATCGTTACGTTATAACATATACAGTAACAGCTCGCATGCATTGAAACAGTCGAATCATTGTACCTGAGGAAGCAAATATCATTCGGTGATGATAGTTGGATTTGTGTAACCAGATACATCATTATTCAAGCAACCAATCGTTACGTTATAACATATACAGTAACAGCTCGCACGCATTGAATCAGTCGAATCATTGTACCTGGGGAAGCAACTATCATTCGGTGATGATAGTTGGATTTGTGTAACCAGATACATCAATATTCAAGCAACCAATCGTTACGTTATAACATACACAGTAACAGCTCGCATGCATTGAATCAGTCGAATCCTTGTACTTGGGGAAGCAGCTATCATTCGGTGATGATAGTTGGATTTGTGTAACCAGATACATCAATATTCAAGCAACCAATCGTTACGTTATAACATATACAGTAACAGCTCGCATGAATTGAATCAGTCGAATCATTGTACCCGGGGAAGCAACTATCATTCGGTGATGATAGTTGGATTTGTGTAACCAGATACATCAATATTCAAGCAACCAATCGCAGTAACAGCTCGCATGCATTGAAACAGTCGAATCATTGTACCTGAGGAAGCAACTATCATTCGGTGATGATAGTTGGATTTGTGTAACCAGATATATCAATATTAATGCAAGCAATCGTTACGTTATAACATATACAGTAACAGCTCGCATGCATTGAAACAGTCGAATCATTGTACCTGAGGAAGCAACTATCATTCGGTAATGACAGTTGAATTAGTGTAACCGGATGCATCAATATTCAAGCAGTGAAAGTCACATTTGAAACCTAGATGACCATGAACATTAACATAATTGAGGTACACAAACCTTTCAGCTGATCATAAAAAAACTGTTATGAAAACTCAGAAAAGTAGATGGGAGTACAAAGAATGTTCAACATATGGAAACATTATGACATTATTTAACATTCTTTCCACTCGTTATTTTAAATTTTTACATTCTTGTACTCTTTTCTTTTTGTTTTGATGAACATTTAACATAATGTTGACTTTTACCAGTGGTTTTGTGGTTAGTTAATGAAATGTAAATCCTCTATTTCTTTCTAGATTAACAATAATCACCCACGCATGTGCAGGCCAATGACATCACAAACTGATTCATGTAATTATTATAAGCAACGATCGACGAGAGACTGATTTTTCCATTAACAGATTCCATATTAGAGTTTTACTGCCCTCTAAATGTTCCTGCCATACAAATATGTATTAATCAATCCCTTCATTTTCATTCTAATCTTAAGTAAAAGCAAATACCCTGTTCAATAAATCCAAAAAAGAAGCTCTCTAAAAGAGAATGAACACTGTTAACCTTTCTCGAACATTAATAATTCACCGCCCCCCCCCCCAATCTTTGACAACATACCTCAAAAGTCCCTACACAAAGTCAAAAGAACAATAAATTTATTGTTAAGGCAAATTGAGTATTTAATATATATTAACTCCTCGGGGATAAGATTTTAAAATCTTGGAACTGAACATGCTGACAAAAAAAGAGCTCCGTTTTTTTCTCATTCTCTATAAGTCCTTATAGCCGAAAATGATTGTTGTTGATCCGTCAAGATGATGTGAAAATGAAGTGGAAAACCAGAAACTTGGCAAAACCCGACAAAATTGGCAATAAGAAAATAATAATTTTAGTGTAATAACTGTCGTGTAGGCTGATTCGCCATGGTTGAAACATTGAATGCGGACAAACTTAAAAATGATACGGAGCGGTTGCTGACATTATGGATACTAATTGCTTCACATGAGTATTTTTACAGGCTTGATTCGTTACGCCTTGATACACATGAAACATTAGACGGGATTAATGGTTTTAAAGTATAATTGCCTGTTAATTGCTGTGGTATTTTTATTTAGATATTTTTCTTCTTTATCTAAAGAATATTTAATATGAATACGAAAGAAATCATAACTCATCGCGTTCGACGATACCTTCAAACAAGCTGACTATCAATTTGACATTTAAAATGCTTCATCAGCTTTTGACAGGGGGAGAAAGGAGAGGGAGGGGAGGGGGTTAAGTACCAAACCAATTTAAGTATGTTTTCAAGGCTAATGACTTGAAACATATACCACTATATTACGCAGTGAATAATGCCACTGAAGTAATAGTTACCACAATATCGGGCTTACTGACAAGTTACATGCATGTGGAGTGGGTTACGCACAAACTATAGTATGCAGGTTATGAATTATTTCGTGCACTTGAAAAACTAAACATTACTTATTTACGTGCTTAGGCAAGTACCCCGTGTGTGCCTCTTGGGCATTATATCAGGATTGGAACAATAAAGAAAAAAGTGGGCGCGGACTGCGCATCAGGAATCTCCATTAGGCATAAAAACATGTCTTCTTGAGCATTTACCCCTTTAAACTTAATCCTGCAGCCAGTTCGACAAGATCGTCCTGTCTTATTTTCATCCTCATCAGAATCTAAAGAACTCCATTATTCAGCATTTTAACATCGACGAAAAGACTTGCGCAAATTTAGTTCTCCTATATCGTCACCGTTAATAGCAGGCTTGCAACTGATCGTGTATACGTATATATGCAGAAGGTTAATACATGAGGTGTTGGGGCGGTGTTATCTCAGTCGGAGCATATATATCGAAGAGAGAGGTAAACAAAAAAATCTTTTCTATATGTGACTTGAAAGTGAAAACTCATGGATAACTTGATAAATCATAACGCGACCTCTCCCGAGGAGGAGGAATCGGTGGAGTTTCCGTGGAGACAAATCACGATCGCTGTCACCTTTGCTATTATTATGATTGTTGGTTTAATCGGTAACGCACTGGTGATAATTATAGCTTGCAAGAAACCGGTAGCAGCACGGTCCAGCACCGGTATTTTTATCCTTAATCTCAGTTTATCTGATTTATTATTTTTACTTTTCTGCTCTCCTTTCACCGCCACTGTCCTAACCATGAAGTACTGGATATTTGGACGATTGTTGTGTAAATTGTGGAACTTTGTGATACAATCATCAATGTTAGCAAGTATTTACACACTCGTCATCTTGTCTTTTGACCGATATTTTAAGCTTGTCAGAAAACCGTCAAACCGACTCGGTAATAAATGGGGTATTATAATCGTGGTGTTTATTTGGATCGTGGCAGCTGGATTCTCAAGTCCATGTTTGATAGTATTTGATATAACAGAGGTTAATAATACCAGCAAGTTTCTCTGTTACGATTCTTTATGGACAGACCCAGCAAGACAGAAACCGAGATATTTGTTATTCGTGGCTATGGTGGGTTACGTTGTACCATTAATGTTATTAACTTTTACATATGCATCTATAATGAAAGCAACATGGAAGGCATCCAATATTGGTTCTAGTAATTGTGTAAAGCGATCCCGTAAACAGGTCACCGTTATAATAAGCGTTTTGGTTCTAGCCTTTGGAGTTAGCTGGCTGCCGCATAACATCTTTAATGTTTGGATTGCACTAGCCAAAGACAAATTTCCTTGGACTCAATTTACTTTTCGATTCAAGGTAATCAGTTGGTGCCTGACGTCACTGCACACTTGCTTAAACCCGGTCGTATATTGTTTAATGTCACGATTGTTTCGTCATGCTGCCAAGGAAGTTGTGACAGAGTGTGGAAAAGGGGACTGTTCGATGCCAGGAGTTACCTACGAGAGGCAAATTCCAGCACACCCATGTCACACATTCAGCCGTTTATCCGCCAGATACAAACACAGACCACTCTTCTACATATAAATATCTTTGAAATATAAAGTGATCATATATAGTAACATAGACACTTTCATTGTTTTGAGCGTCAGGATCAACCCGGAAGAATTGTGAAAGAACTTCCACGAGTGTTAACCTATCTTAAGTTTGTTCCCCCGTGTGGCTTGTAATTATGCATCATAATTCGAGACACTACTGTCATAAATAGTTTGAATTTCATATTGTGGTATCAAATTAGATTCTCTCAATCGTACGTTTTTGCAACATCTTTGGATGTGTTTTAATTTCTTCTCCCAAATGTCACTACATCAATGGGGCGTGACTTGACTTTAAAGTTGACTTTGATTTACAATGACGTTCACCTGGCTTAGCGTACTTTCATGTCTGGTCTAGCTTCGATTTGAGATCATATCAAGTCTGCTAAGTTGTATCATGTTGAAGGCAGTGATTGACAACTGCTGATGTTTGTGAAATACACGATCAACCGTTCCGAAAATAATTGATGTACTTCCGCCGTTAGCAGTAACATCATATAATGCCAGACCAAACCCGTGTTTAGGACCATCACGGAACCGCCATTTTGTCAGACGAATAATACCAGACGATCTTGTGAATGGATTTGACTAGAGTACAGTGTGCACAATGTAGTCTCGTGAATGAATAACAATGGAAAGCCAGGTCATTGTATATGCGAGGAAAACAAAGCCTTTATGTTCATTGGTTTGAGAGTTCTAGAGTATTATTGGGATGAAGGGTGGTATGAAGGTGATATGAGGCAAGTGGACGGGTTGTTTATTCTAACATGCACATTTCAAGAAATGGTTAGCAAACTTCAGAAGCTGTAGGCTACTTTAAGTTCCGATTGCTGATATGGATTTCTTAATGCCTGCGGGGTGTCTGTTAATTGTCAAATTAAGCCAAGCATGACAATATACAAGTCGTTCCCCGTGGGGATGAGGATCTCTAAGAGGTATTTTTCTGTGAAATGCTGATTAATCGTGGTGAGAAAACTCAAAACTGCGTCTTGCACAAAAATATAAGTTACGGCTTATTTACTAGCTATTATAAGTATTATGCAGAAAATGCTCTTATTTCAAATTGAAAATCGAAAATGCAATAAAGCTTTGAACAGTGACTGGGCCACGCCGCGGCATCGACCGAATGAATAAAGAAAATTGAAACATTTTATCTATTCAAATATTTCATTTGCAGTACAATGAATACGACCACATCCAGTTTTCATTTGATATTCTTGACATTTGCGACAGACTGGTGAAATGCGGTGAAAGTTTCAGTACAGTTCCTGGTCTCGGCAGATTTTCATAAATCCTTAATCGCTTCTAAGTCGGCGGAGGAATATGAAGAAACATAGCAAACAATCTCTTTTAAATACTTCTCTCTCTCTCTGTTGTTTATGTGAATACAATCACGAGTAACTTTAAGTTATATACGCTTAAAACGCTTAACGATAACGTCACTTAACGTTTCAACATAAGGTTGGATGGTACACGTCTATAGTAATTAAAACTGACAGGTGATCAAGTTTTGTCTGAGCCACAACCATCTGCTTAATCACTTCTTTATACGTATTAAATATGCATGTCTTAATTCAAGTACAATATAGATTGGAAGATGACGAAATACCGGCATCTGTTACGAGAATTTCAGAAATAAGATCATATAATGATTCCGCCATGCATGCAAGTCACACATACATGTTATGTAGGGATATACCTGAATATCTTGTAGATATCTTGTAGATGATTTAGCATTCGGTGAAAATCAAATTATCAGATTTAGGTAATAAATAGCTCTTTCTTTATTAATTAAATCTACAAGTGACGAGGCTTGTACATCTCTTTGGGCAACGTCGAACGAGTTAGAACTTGAGTTTGAACTTAATTCCCCCGGGAGAGGGAATCGCGGTATAGGAAATCTACTAAGTTTAAAACCTTAAATTTGAATTTAGCTATCGGTCCGAGAGAGTATAGTGACTATTGTGAGATTTTGTTTCTCTTACTTGGTCAGCAATATGAGAATGATCTCAGATGACGGTCTACGTCTAGTACCTTGTGTGAGATAATAGGAAAGAGAACAGAGTTGCCAGGTTGTAAAAACCCTGGAATGCCTTACTGTCCCCTAGATTCAAAACTAATGTAAAATACGCTTGAAATGCTAATATGGTCAGGTTATACACAGCTTAGATTTGTCAATGAGTCAATGTTACCTGTACAGTGTCACCATTTCATCAGTTTTTGTGTTAAAGACATTGCCGTTATGGCAGAGGTTCAATATACCTTTACACTCGTATAAAAAACATCAGTGACCATTTCAGAAACTCATTAATTTTTTTAACTTGACAAATAAAACATTAAGGCTTTTTTCTTTGCATTGTTTTATTACATATACCTGAAACTCAATCTAGCCAAATGTTTGCCAAAATTCTCTTTTTGTCAAAATCGTTTTTGGCGGCCAAGAGCAACGAAAATCAGTCAAATTTTCCGAATTTGGGCGAAACCACTTTGGAATGCATCCAGTTGCATCCAGCATCCAGTATACGTATAAGCTTATGACGAATGTTAAGGTTTTGTTGTGTGATTGAATATGGGAATAATAACAGATTAATCACACATTATTTCCCCGCGGACTATATGGAAAGATCCCCTTGAAAACAGGAATCGAGGTTTACATGTACTTCAAGGTTCGTGCCGTAAGAGGCCCATAAAGGTATAAGCCTAATGAAGATAGCATATATCAAACTGGAGCATAGTTAGTAAATCTTATTACATAAATTTCACCTATGCATATACATAGTTCACATATACAGTACTGTTTGCGTGACTATTTTATCGTTAATTTACGACGCACAACTGAGTCTTATCAACAAATAGGAACAATGAAGATCTCTGAACTAAGTTAGTCAAGACAAATATCACTGTTATTTGTTATATCTTAGAACTTTGTTCGCATATAATGCGGACAGTCGAAATATATATTTTAATATAGACCATCGAAGTCAGTGGATATTCAATACTTGTATAGCTGTCAGTGTGCACGCATCATCGAGCACTGGTTCTGAGATGATGAGTAAATTGCTGCAATGTGACGTTAGTACAATCATTATAAAAGAAGGAAATTTACGACCTCTGTATATTTAACGACATTACTGTCTCAGGATTCATAGCGAGTGCTCTCATGATTAACATCTTGGTGGAATAATTACCTCAATCTTAGAGAAAAGTTAAATTTCTATTATCATATGATTCTTGTTGATCTGAATATCATCGATTAAGTTGCTCAGTCTATAACTCGAGGTCTGATATATACTGGCAGTAACATGATTTACCGCTTTTGAAATGTTTTGCTCAGTTTGTTATGATGTTTTCGTATATACATTTCCCACCTGTATTTGCAGCAGTTAGGCTAAAACAGCTGCTAAGAACAGCTTAAAGTTAACTCACAGTTTGCACACTTTCCATATATATCTACAGGTTCCGCACCCAAGTAACCTAATATTCCCTGTAAAACAACGCCCTCTCCATCCCTTCACCACCCACCCCCAACCATTCATATGGAAACTGTGATGTGTTGTTGTTTACCCTATAATCACTGCGGACGGAAACGAATGAGAGGACCTCGTAACCGTATTACGCTGACAGTTTAACCCCTTAATAAACCCCATGGCTATAC
>KN889495.1:63100-75220 GCA_000934455.1 Apostichopus parvimensis | reverse complement strand
GTTACTAGGTACCTACAGTACGTAGACCACTATACGTTAGGGCCTAATTATCTGAAAAAGAAACTCATGATGCGGGATCAATTGAAGATTTGTCTGGATCTTCCAGGCAGGTAGGCCTTGTAATTTTTCTTCTCCCATGGTTGTTCAAACAAGAGGAGATTAATTATTCCTACATCCAATATTTTCCCACGATATTTCAGAAATATGGTAGATTGAATACTAACGTTAGGGCCTAGGCCCTGTTTGAGATGTTGAAATGTATTCTCCACCCGTGTAAACTCATTGAACTTGCATAGCCTAGGCCTACATGTTATAAATAATATTCGTTGCAAATTTGTGATTGGCCATGAATAACATTGTCTGCACAAGATTATTCTTCCCATGATGAAGTCTTCTCAAACTATGTGGGCTTGTGTTGGATGCAATGTTTTTTCCAAAAAGTGGATATTTACTCCAAAACCATGACTGATGCATCATATTCATTCATTCTTTCCCTTGCTGATGGTTCTCCAAAGTTTCATTCCCTATGTGCTGCAAATGTATCCAGGGACAATTTGGTTTTATGACATTCGACTGCAAAATTGGACTTCAGTTGTTAATTCCAGGTGACAGTAACAAAGACTAAATTGATTTCTTTCTCTTTGGAAATTGTTAGGCAATTATATATTCTGTTCTGGTGATGCAGAATTTATTCAGCAGGTGGTTCAATTCCATCAACAGATACATACAGCCAAACTGTTTCCAAAAGAAAGTCAAGTGTGCGCGGCACCATAATGAGACTTTTAACAAGAGGCATTATAGGAGTTTAAGCCTCAGGTGGCAAAGCTCTTGTTGAATTTTCTCACATTGTCTACATAGCAATTTTCTCTACAGGTGATAATCACACTTTTTAGTGTCCATCACTCTACACAGCAAATGTGAACGGTAGGGGTAATCTTAAAGTAATCATGACTTCATTATAGACCATCCACTGGTGTTCCAATGAAAGACTCCAGATGTGTTGTTAGCTTGGCAACTAACTTTAGATTATACAACAAAATGGGAGAAAAGGAAACATTTTTTTTATGGACACAGCATCCTCATCATCAGTATGTGACCTGGGTATCATTCTTGACTTTACCTTCAACATGGAGAAACACCTGTCATCAATCTGTAGTGTAGCATACCATCACTTTGCACAACATCAATGACATAAGGAAGTCACTTGATACCAGAACTGCTGAAACACTGGTTCATGCCTTTGTCACATCTCGTCTAGATTGTTGTAATGCTGTCTTAGCTGGTCTCCCCAAACAATTAAATAAACAAGCTACAAGTTGTCCAAACTGTGGAGCTTGAGTGATTCTTAACATGAGAAAATCTGAGCATAAATCCTCAGCTCTATATCACCTTCACTGGCTTCCAATTCAACAAAGAATTAACTACAAAATTCTTTTGCTAACTTGTAAAACACTTCATGGGCAACACCTCAATATTTGTGTGATCTCATCTCCCCAAACCAGCCAATTCATTCTCCTCGCTCTCAACATACTAATCTCCTTATTAAGCCTCGCTTCGAATTCAATGGATACGGTGTTCGTGCATTTTTTAGAACATTTTTATGAAAAATTAAAGTCTCAACAAATTCAAAATCATGGTTGGATCTAAAATTTCTATGTGCAGCAATTCGTGATCATTATCCTTCAAATACTTATTCTAATTCTAAGCCTTAGCATGTTGAAATGTTTTATCCTACCAGACCAAATTCTGAAAGGTTGACCTCACCCCAGCCCCCCCACTCCCCCTTTCCCAGTAGTAAACTACATGATCTTGGTGCATAGAAGAGTTTTGCCTGGGCATTTCCTTTTTTCAAACTCCAATGTTTGGGCCGTTGTTTGGCATGAGGAAGGCTCTTGAAGGTGAAGGTGGGGGGGGGGGGGGAAGGAGACATACCCACAATTTTTTGCTCAGTATGTGCGGTAGAAATGCTGACAGAGTTACCGTGTTAAGGGTGGTTGCAATGCCCCCCCCCCTCCCCCCCCCTACCAATCAATCGAGAGTTTGAATTGTGTGTCACCATATCTGAAAATTCAATGTGACAGCATCATGGTTTGTTGGTTACCGTGTCCGAAGAATGCAATAGCTTCGTGACATAGTTGTCACAACATCAAATAATGTGATAGCATCACAGGCAATTGGGGTTGTGTACTAAATTTTACAATATTTTATGCTCGTAGAACATCATGACAAGTTTTCAGTCTCTTCACTAATTAAAAACATGTCATGAAAGGGGATTTCCATACATCTGTGAAAAATAGTCAATGAAATAAACAGACAAATGCCTTTATTAAAATTACGACGGGTTTATTGAAAGCCCCAAGTACAGTCCTCTTGCTGCAATGTCACCAGATTCAAGTATTGCATTTATTCACCACTAATAGGCTGTGATATCACTACAATAACAAAATAAATCACTGTTTTTGCCAGCAACTAGGTTCAGTAGAAATAAGCAAGCACACATATTTATTAGTATATGAAAAATGAAATGAGAATTTACATGCAAGGAGTTTGTCAAACTGAGACACAACCAGCTATGGTATTTCGAAGATACATTTGGCATGGCAAAGTACTGTCAAAAACTACAAAATACCATACACGAAATGCACATAAATTTGAGGTTTGCTGTTGTGTTTTGATCCAGACACCATATTTCTTGTTAATTAAACAAACAGGTCTTTGTATACTGACTTGACAGAAAGGAAAATGTTAATTGACTGTCAAGACTCACTGAAACCACAGAATGTCTGACATACAATGGTTGAGTTCATTTACTGCAATGTTCAGAAAATAGCATAATATGAACCCTGCTGATTGATAACTATTTCATGCCACAACAAATACCTTTTTACAGTGAAAAAAACCCCCCTTTTTAGACTAAATGGATCTGTCAATAAATGTACAGAACATATGGCACCTGTGATTTGCAATGGGCATATATCTATAGCATTTTCATTTTAAGATATTGTTATTTATTTTAATGTTGTTTACTATTTATTAGACACTAGTATCAAGCTTCCTCTTGATTAACTGTATGATTAGGTGGCAGAATATGATAATTAATGACCGCAACATGAGCAAAAATATCTACAAACCTTTTCTGCCACACCCCTCCCCCTCCCCTTTTCTTCATCAACATTGAACAACCAAGGTGTGAATTGTTATTCTGCTTGCATACTGTGCTTTCTCAAGTGACTTGAATTGCAATAGATAATCACATTGAGTTGCTTTTTAAAGTTATTGTGATAATTTGCTTGATCCTATGTAGTTTTGGTCACTGCCATAGGGGGAATTATTCCATTACTTCTCATATAATGTCTGAAAATGTTGCCAACAGATGATTGAACAAACACCGGTCCAGTGACCAAACTGAGAGGATTAACATTTCTACTCACCAGAGGAAAGCTTGTGGTTGCAATTGTGACCATAATGTGTATGAAACAACAGCGTGTATAATAACACACAAAGAACGTCAAAGATTGCTAATGGTGGAATAACAACATTTCCCTCCAAATATCTTGGTTTATACTAAGCACCCACCATGGACATACAGTAACTTATCATGATGGCAACAAACAAACAAATGCTAGTAGCATTTGATTAATGATGTCTATCAACAAAAAATCCAATTCACTCAACTTTAAGTTTGTCATATGTGCAGTTCCTCAGAAATGTAATATTCTCAATATATCTATTGTTCTGTGCCTATGAAACGTACAATTGAGCTGAATTAGACCACAAAATGTCTGCCGTGTCAAGTTCTTTCATATCCCTAAATTGACACATTCATTGACTAAGTTTAGTGTATAGGCCTAAGAAATACATCCATTAACTTGGATGCTGTTTGCTATGCTCTTATTTACAAACAGTGGCTTCAGACCCAGAAAAATTCAATTCTTACTTTCAATGGAAGTGAGCCTCTAAGCTCAGACAGGTCGGTCTAAGAGAGTGGTGGTATCATACTGAGGTACTTTTGGTTATTTTTAGGGAGTAAGATTTCCAAATGCCCCATAAATGGGCAAAACTAAGGGGGGGGGGGTGTTAACAACTTTAAAACACACAATCTGATCATCATATACCTGAAATGGTTTAATACTCATCAAATATGTAACTCTGCTTGGCTGCAAAAGTTTAGGTTGCCTGCTGTATCGTTGCTAATAATATTTGAAGGTGCGTCAATTACGAAGGTGCGTCAATTATGAAGCCATTACTATAACATTACTAACCTACTTGACTATATCATTACTACTACTAGGTAGGCTATATCGAAATTCGGACTTCTTCGTCCATTTAAAAGCGCCCGAAACGAACACTCGTCATTTCTCTATATACTGAGTGTGAAACTGCTACTTAAGCTTAACTATACACGCTTGGAGTCGGGCTGGAAGTCGCCATTCTTCTCCACTGCACTACGCTTTTCACTGGACGTCGTGGGCAGCACATATATGATATTGTACACACTACACATATTCATCGAATATGTTTTCATCCTATGGGAGCAGACATCTTGATTAGGGGTGCTTGGCAGCGATTGGCTGACACCCAAAAGCTTTTCTAAGATCTATTTTGATTGGTGCTATCATGTTGCGACACCGTCACCCTCATAACGCGTGCTACAGCTGTTTAACAATATTGGAAAATTACAAACGTGATTCATATGTCACATCACAAGCGGCGACTAGACTATGTCTTCCTAGGAAATAAATGTTGCGGATTTTAGTGTGTTCCTTGCGTGTTGTAGTCCTATTGTCACATTTCTTTATAGCTTATGGAATTGATATCTAGAGAGCAACTTTTACAAATTACAAAGGACGCTGCTGTTTAACAATTTTGGAAAATTACAGATGTGATTCACAAGCGACGACTGTGTTTTCGGAGAGATACATAATACGGATTTTAGTGTGTCACTTTCGCGCTGTAGGCATACAGTCACATTGCTTTACACTACAGCTTATTGAATTGCTCGAAAATATCTCAGATATATATAGAGCAACTTTTACAAATTGCAAAGGACGAAATAGGAACTTTAAGTATTTAACTTCCATGGGGATAAAACAGAACAGCCACGATCTCATCACGCCGGAGTATGCAACATACGAATCCAGAAGAAGGCGGCCATTTTATTGTGATAACGTGTTCCCAAGGAATAAACCACTGTATGCAATGTTACCAGGAGAAATCAATCTAGACAACATGACGGAAAACATCACCGGGAATTTCATTGAAGCCTATATGGTTTTAAAACTGGCGGACTTTGGCGTGGATAGGCCCGATCGTCTCGGATTAAATATACATGCAGCTAGTAGTGTTGGCTCTGAAATTTGCCCTTATCATACGACGTTGTATAGTACAGAGAGAGATGCTATGGTTAGAGCGATCCTTGTGGAATTGGATTTACTCGACACATTAACTAATTTACATATCTCAAAACATACTTTATTGGAAACATTTCTTTATATAGCTGATACTCTATTTGAAGATGATGATGTATCGTGGTGGAAAATAGTGACTTTAGTCGATTGTTCAGCTCAAATGGCTGTCATGTGTGTGGACCGAGAACTTCCTAACATGGTCGAAAGTTTGTTATCTTGGACTTCAATGATTATGGAGAAAGATAATGTAAAATCATGGATTGAGGAGAACGGAGGTTGGGTAAGATTTTAATTTTGCTTCATACAAAAGAAAACATTGCAGGCCACCTCAGCCAACCGGCCTCTTCCCCCTCGAAAAATAAATAAAAGATTACGATACTGTTACCCCCCCCCCACAGAAAGAATAGATAAGTGTAATATCATTAGGATAATTAATAAGGCAAACAGCAAGACAAAATGGCTAACAGGAAGCAACTCGGTCGTGTATTCTTTGTTTGAGGGCGTCAACATAAACCGTGGCAAAACACTTTTACATGTATACTTCAATAAGTGCCTCTTTTTGGTAAAAGGAAGTATCCGCGGGATTCTTTTTTCATTTCATTTTTGTAATTTAAAAGAAATGTAAATTAGCACAGATTACAAAATCTGGTATAAACTACCTGCAAAGCTGTCATGATTAATATGTAAGGAGACCTTTTTTTCTTCATATTTTTGGCTTTCAGAAAGTTTTGACCAATCGCATGAAAAGTTATTTGCAAACACAGGTAAATTTTATTTTCTAACTATAGTATAGGCTTATGGGTAACTAAAAAAGAATGTTTATAACTTACCTATTTTTCTAACGACCCCTCCCAAACCCCGGTTTGTTGCTCTATTACGTAAAGTTGCGTTTACAACAAAGCCATCGTCTCAATGCAAATACCGATACTTAATAATATAAACAGCTTATCGTATAACAACAGTATAGTGGATTTTTTGTTTGATAAGAATTGTTTACATTCATGACCGAATATCCAAACAAGATACTTTCAGGAAACCATCGCGGAATGGGATTTACACGTACTTCTCCTAAGATTTGCATTACCAATGGCCGGTCATTACATAGTCTTACGTAAGCGATCGAGTTAAATCAAGCCGGGTTTTTATGAACAAAAGAGCGTAATCTGGTCAGTTGTCGTAACGTGTTTTGTTTATATATAAGATACAGAGGATATGTTGGTAGTATAAGCAAGTAAAGCTTTTTCTACTGCCACGTTTTGAGGCTATACAGCATCAGGGAGTTGTTAATGTTATGGAATAAGAACTGCCTGGTAGCATATACATGGAAGTCTCACCCTGGTAGCAAGTTTTATCGCAAATATCAAAATTCAAATCAAAGTTTGGTGAAATTGTGTTCACGTCACGATCTGCCAATGTTTGGAGGTGTATTTAAACAGGAAACTATTGTTTAGTGTTTCCATTTTATGTAACAGACGGTTAGCTGTTCCATTTCACTTTTTGTACATAAAATGTTGGCACAGGAAATATGTACAATATGCAATATTTCTTTCCATTTATGTAGTAACGTACATATTTTGCATAGCAGTTTTCTTGGCCACACGGTCCCCACACCAAAAGAAAGGGAACTTTTCAGACGTCATGAAAAGGTGGGACGTCATAGGTGCGCCTCCGTCTATAGTCTAACAAGAGCAAAATTCTTAACAAACCAGAGCCCATCCGGACTCCGCTCTGCTTACTGTTTTTTCAACATCACAGCATTGGAACTCTTGGTTATACATTTTCTTATTTTTTATGTGTACATTAATATTTTGTTTATTATAATTCATACCCTTTTCTCTCATTTTTTTTGCAGGCAGTTTAAAAAAGTGGATGCGATGAAGATACCGTCCTTTATAAGGACTTGAAAAATCAACTTTTCGGAATTCACCGTTGATAGCCGATACATACAGCAAGGAAGTGGTTGTTTCGATTCCGAAGTTTAGTGTACATTCTCTGCGCATGCGCTGATTACAAAGATATACGAATTGACTGCATCTGTGATGTATCTAAAGTTTGACAAACTGCTACATGTTTTAATGTAATGTAAACAGTCACTTTATTCACAATTGATATGCATTTGTGAAACATGTAATTTTGGATGGCCATTGCAAGAAAAGCTGTATAACAAAGTTTGTTTTGTAATGCTTAAAGCATGTATCATATATATTATACAACAGATGGTAAGTATATATGAGTTAGTTGCCGTTTAACTCGAGCATGGTCGTGTACCTGTAATCGTTGTTGTTCTAGTGTTCTGTAAAATGTCTGCGACGGATTTGACTAAGTCGTAGAAATGATATCAACAAAAATATTATTAACTATCAACAGTAGCACGTTAACATGTTCAATCCTTCCATATTGGATTCTCACACAACTGTCCAATTATTAGTGCAATTATTATTAGTGCCAATTAAATCCAGATTACAACTTATTTAAAATCGTTAGTGACCTCTCATAGTTACCTCTAATGGAATTGTTTGTATCAAACTTATACCAAAATCAACGCAAAATGTGTTAAGCCTAACGTTATGCTCAAATATGTGGTTGGGGGGGGGGGGGGGGGGGTATTCTACTTTTGTCGCAAGTAAATCAATTCTCTTTCTTTCATTCTTTTTGTTTGCCAATGAAACCAGCCTGCAGCTCAATTATATAAAGTCAATATACAGTTATGTAAGTAAATTATCTGTCAGTCAGTCTGTATGTGTGTGTGTGTAGTAGCACTTTGTTAAAAGGCTATGTTACTTATGTAATTTAATAATATGTTAATTGATTAATTACATGAGTCTACTTTTCGGTTTGAAAAACAAATTCTCGGTTGTAATTAGGTGTTCGTCGCGGTGACATTTGCGATATCCGGAAGACCACTGTTTTTTGAGAAATATTGTTTCCAATCCGATTGGTTCATATTTCAAACGAGTAATTTTAACAGAAATATTAAACTTTAACAAACCATTATTATATAGGGTATATTATTGTTCTTGTAGCATGAATATTCATTAATACGTATACATGAAATTTACACTTGAAAGAAATTCTGCAATTAAAATATGCAATGTTTATTCCCCGCCATGCCTATATATACACTCCACCGATGTCAGGAAAATCCAACTGTTTATCCTAATTATTCTTCAACTCTGTTTATTGAGATATTTTTATTTTTGTATACTATTCATGTTTTGCAGGAATACTACTTAAAAAGGAAAGCTGAAAGATATTAAAGAATTTATTATTACATTTTCTTCCATTGCGTACCGAAGTATGTTTTGTTACATTAAAGCATTCGTTTGATATGAAGGTTATAGAACTTTCTTAAAAAGATACCTGTGATATCCGTTTGTTTTGGTCCCTTGCTGAAGTCAAATCGGCATGTGTGTGTATGTGTGTGACAAAAAAATGACACTTTAGTTTGTATGCACGATAACGAAACAAGGGAATGATTGATCAATGTCATACTTGGTGGGTGGGTGGTCCATAATGAGTTGATAATTTTGGTGCTCATATGAATATTAATGAGGTCACAGGGTCAAACGTCAAAATCATCAAATTGCAATAACTTGCCATCCACAAGTTGGAGTTTCTTGAAACTTGGTATTGTGGTGATATTGGTAGACCACCTATACATGCTGATGTGTCTTGTAATTGATATTATGCATATTTAAGAGGAGGCGGGCTGAGCGTTATGTTTGTAATGAGTTTGTATGGACGATAAGTAGACAAGGGAATGATTGATCAATAACATACTTGGTGGGTGGGTGCTCCATAATGATTAGATAAAACCTTTTGATTTTGGTGCTCACATAATGAATATTAATGGCAAGAAAGGGAAAGAAACCATCAATACGAGATAAACGGAAACAATTTGGAATCACTGATGTAACCAAAGTTATTATCATCATAATTAGCCCTGAAATATTTGTTATTAACTTGTCCGCTTGATCTTAAATATCAGATAACATTTAGTAATCATGCGTAAGATGTGTTTACCTCTTAAAACTGTGTCACATATTGTTGTTATTGATATGTAAATGAGCTATGTTTATTCAGTACAAATCGCATATCAGGTATGTTTAAACAGTACCCAACTATCAGTGCAGATGAACCATTGATCTTGATTAATATTGATTAATCTGATTTGATTGCTTCTCACTGTTTCACCTTGTTCTGTAGTTAATATGTAAATTAGTTATGTTTATTCAGCACTCGGCGTATCATCAGCTGTGAGCTATATTTATTCAGTACTGAACGTATCTTGTCAGGCAAACCATTGACCCTCCATTATCATGCAAAAATGTTTTATTTATGTTAATAATATGCAAATTAGTTATGTTTATTCATACGCAACGTATCAGTTATAAGTTATGCTTATTCAGTATTGAACGTAAAATTGCCCCAATTGGGTGAAGAGTATAACATAAACCTTTTGCCTTCCATTATAAGTTAGTAAAAGTTATCATGCAGAAGATGAATTTGCTTCTCAAGTTCGCAATCAGTGTTACCTCAAGTAATTGATATGTGAGATGGGAGGAGTATTATACCTATTATTATTAAAGATGTATTTTGATGCTTTGATTTGGATCAGTGTGCCTTGATATGTGGTTATGACACCTTATCCTCCTTTTCTGTTACCAATCCTCATGCTTGGAATGGCGGAGTAAAGATAGATCCCGCACACAAATGTCATAGTAACAGGTCCTCTATCCTCTCTTCTCCTCCACTCTCCCATGTCCCTCGCAATCCCTCTCCTCAAGGTAACACCATTGGATGAGAGGATAGTGGACACAAATCCTTGTAGAATTTACAAATAGTATTCTGGTATTGCCAGATATAACAAACTTAAATCGAACAGTAGGCTTATATATATTAGGCTGATATATTTACTTTTCAAAGTATTTATGACGAATTTCGCATATACATATTTTTCTTCTGCTAAAATAACGCTTCTACGTTCGAAATGAGGTTGACTCCGTTCTTACACCGCGAACCAGATGAGGCTACAATTCTGGACCGTGCAACTAAACATGATTTAGAATGAACACTGCAGGTATATAGATCATAATATAGGTTTATAATGTTATACATACTTAGGCTCCCCACAGCATTTTGTTTTATAACGTAAGCCTTATTTGATTTATTTTCTGATGGACTTTTATCTGAAAATCAATTGAAATAAACAGCTTATTGTTTTTCTATGATATTAATTTTACTTTCCATTTTTGTGGTCGTCTAATAACATTTAATTACGCCTTTGAAAGGCTCTTTCAGCTTAGTCAGACTTACCGATACCAGGTACGATTTATAACAAATGTTACAATTTCAGCTTCCCACAGATGCATGGTCAACCCCCAAAATGAGGTCTTTGATTATGGAACGCCAAAGGGAAAACATGGTGCTCTTGCAAAATACAACACCATCTTGCCAAAAGAGAAAAAAGAAATAACAAGAAAATCATCAGCAACAACTTTACGTTTCGTCCATAATATAGTCTGGTTACCCTTTCGGCGTTCCACAGTGGAGAGGCGCGCTATCCGTTTGATAGACATGCCATCACCATAGATGGGATTCCATATCGGCTTCGGTTCAAGTGTTAGAGATGTGGCCTTTTACCTTTACTTCATTTAAGCTGCGTTTAACACAATACCATAATGTTCAAATTCAAACAAATAAATGACAAAAATAAACTGATACATCAAATCCGGTGAAATCGCGTTGTAGAAGCATTGTTCAACGCGCAATTTTCTGCCGATTCTGCGAATTCCCACAGCAAAGTTTCCCGCGCATGAAATTAGTGATTATATACTCTTCAGCGTAGACTGCGCCCTTCTGGAATTTGCCGAATATTTGTGAAGTTTGGGTCGAAAAAGCTGTCACCAGGGCCTGCGAGGATATACTTCGGGGGACAGTAAATAGCGGTCCTTATTTGAACTACACCATTTTGTTCCGCGCGCGAAAGTGTCCGTTTACGTGTGGTTCTGTTCAATTTTCGTATTAGAGTATCACCCCCCCCCCTCCACACCTCCGTTAATTGATTATATTGTTTATAACTTTACCATTCAAACATCCATAGCGTCACGCAGCTGCTGCACACGTACACAACAACGTGACACAAAGTTAGCAATAATTTGGCTGTAATGAAGGTGTAGTGTTTTTATAATATTTTTTTCATAGTACATGATATCGAAAAATAAAAATAAAAACCAATCCATTAATTATATTTGCATATATATTCGCATATACGTTTTCGACATTGAGGGAATGTAAACTGAAGTAGGTCGAATGGAAATATTGGAGTAAAACCAACGGCAGTTAAAAAATGTCTACTGTATAAGATATAAGGCAAACAGTGTATATGAGTGCAATGGGACAGGAAAATGCATATTCTCACTCACTATTATTATTTACACATAAACATTATGACTCTTCTGTGGTCTGTTGGCACGATAGACAGTTGGAGCAAATTCCTTGGGACCCCTGGATATTGGGGCGGGGGGTTAATTCTATGAACCGCTTGAAAATTGCATCCCGACGTGTATGTGTCGCCAACGCTATATACTTAGTTTGAAGGATGTGGCTTTTAATTGTTTCACTGATATCTAATAACTGTACAACTACCGTATATTTAACGTACATATTGAGGAGGTTTAAACGGAACACAACATTATTCCTCTTTCCTAAA
>KN889495.1:0-52575 GCA_000934455.1 Apostichopus parvimensis | reverse complement strand
TTGGACTAAGGGTGACCATTATTTGACAGTCTAGCATATTATGTTGATTACTGACAATCTTAAAATAGCTATTCACATGCTGTGAACTTCACTCTAAAACTGTGTTTTTACAATTTACACCCGATCAAGACAATCCAGTGATGGGCAACTTTGAAACTGTCATCAAAGCCATGTTGTCTATAAACATGTTTAATCTTCAACTGTCAGCCAGAGAAATAACAGAAAACAGTTCAACCTATACTCTTATACTAGCAAACATCTTTGACTGACAAGTGGTCTGACATTTTTCATATTGTTAAGTCTTTGTCATAGAGAGTTGATTCATAGTGTGATGGTATATGTCATGAAATCCCCCCCCCCCAAAAAAAAATAAAACAAAAAACTAATTAATTCCTCAAAAAAATTTAAAATAATAAAACTTGGATAAATGGATAAAACAAAAAGTATAAATGTAAGAAGAAAGAAACTACAAAGCCTCTAGAAAAAGCCATTATATTAAGCCTCTGTGTAGTTAACAAATTAAACCAATCTACAAACGAATGTTCTATATCGTATTAATTGCGACTTGATATCAATATCTTCTTATACCATATTATCTGCTGTGAAAGTAATTCTTGACCCATGATACTGAAAAATTCCTTTAAAAGAGTTAGGATAAATAGGATAAAATTAACATAAAATAAGCAGGAAATTTAAGAACCCATCAGTGTTGTGGCAGACATTTTAACTATCTATAGTCTATATTTCGACATACTCTTTGGGTAAATTGCTACCTCTTTAATATTTCATGTAACTTCAGACTAGCAGTAGCAAAAAAAGAGACAAAAGGAAAAAAAATCATCGGAGGAATAAATCTTGTTTGCGCTGTTGTTCCGAAACTTTTCACATATTTATAACCGTAACAGTAATATCTTCATAAAACATCATGATTACAGACTGGTGAATTAATGAATGGGATCTTAAAGAAAACTGTCCAAGTATCAGCCATATATTCTGATGAATGACTGGTATTCCGGTTATCAAGGATTGCCACCCGCATTAATTTGTCACCGAAATAAATCTGTCATAAACTGTTGGTGCCATAAAATGTTGGCACTGGCAGCTGTTTACAGCTGCGTGTACTAATTGTCATTATCAAAAGAGTTAACTACAAAGAAAGTACCATCTCAACATGTAGTAAGCAATATACTAAATGATTGCATGTAAGAATGAGATGAAGTTCATTATTCTGAAAAAATCATCCATCTACTGAACTGCAGAGAATCTGTTCAGCCTCAATATTATTTAACCTAGAGGAAAATCGATTAATCCATGAATCAATCAATCAATAACACACCCTCACAATCTATGATGACCCAGCCTCCAAATTAATCAACCCAATTAATTGATTAACAGTAGTCTTACAATCCATGGTGCAATCTCAACATTAATTAACTAGCCAATTAACCAATCAAAAACAGCCTCACACAAACAATTGTAAATTGTACCAAGATATTTTCTACAATGAGGTCTAATGGATTTTCTAGGTGAAAAGTGAATACTTGATGTTTATTCTTCTGCCAGTATTGCACCCAATTCTTAAATTTCTTTTGTAAGAAGAACAATAATGACACTGGATGGCAACTCTTTGGCCAGACAGTATGTACAATCATACCTGTACTATATACAATATGATTAGAATAAGAATGATTACAGTGGAAAAACAAGAAAGTGAAATGTTGCTCATGATTATGAGGACGGATTGTTGTGTCTGAGATGCCTTTGGTTGTTAAAGTCCAATTTAAAGAATCAACACTTAAAGGTTTTGATAAGCAATAGTGCGACAAAATGAAACAGTTTGAATGCTCTTTATGTTGCTGTATCTATTCTATGTATGCTTATTGGAAAAGCAAACTGACTGGCATGCTGATTTAAACTTAAATACCACCTTAATTAAGAAGAAGTAAGCTTGTCAATCAATTTCATGGCCAAAAAGGACATTATTCATTGTCATAGTTATGTCACAGGAGACTTCCAATTTGCTTGTTTTCTTTGTGACTTGGGAGCTGTTCTTGATGAACTACTGGTATATAATAATAATAAGCCTGGAAGCCGGTCATCATACGAACCTAACCAGCAGCAAATGCATGACGAAGAAGCCGAAAAAGCTTATTAATACACCTCATGTTGGTAGGCTATCCCATTTTCAAGTTTAAACTCATTTTGGAAATTTCTTAAGTTAGGAAGACCATTTCAGATGGGAAAACCCTGGATTTCTCCCGCCTTGCCTTGGCCTGCCGTGGCTCGTATCCACGACGTCGCAGATTCTAGATTTCATTGCTCCTGACGTCAAAGCCTTTATCCTCTCGATCATCATGTTACTATACTAATCTTCAATTCTAGCAATATTGATACCATAGCATTCTGTGTACACAGGCTTACTATTTGCCATACGCAAATGTATTAAAAATGCAAATCTGCAATGTCTTGAATGTTCTATCAGACGGCAAAGTTTATTTAATATTTCTTTTGGTTTATTAACTATTTCAAGGTAGTCCGTCCCTGTACACATTATCAGTACATGCTTATGTGATATTTATAATGAGGGGTGTGGTTATAATGAAGAACATTAATGATGGCACGATGAAATCACTTTCAACCACCATATAGAATTGTTTGGTTACGATTTGTTAATTAACAGATCACATTATTCCATGTTCCATGCATGATATTATGATATAAGAAATAAAAATGATATTGTTATATGTATAAGATGTAAAGAAAATGAAAATAAATACATAAAGTATCGATTATAAAGTCTCCTTGTGCGATGAAAGGGTACATTTTAATGTATTTGAAAACCTTAAATTTCATTTTAAGTTCATCAAAGTAGTAAAAGGCAGTCCTCCAAAACAGGAATAGAGGGTATGATTAAATGTCTTAGTACAAAACAATTGGTAGTCCCTCCGACAAATCTGATGACAAATTTTGCCTGAGAAATTTTGTCTTACTACAATTTCAAATTGACCAAAAAGAAGCAGCCAACCTCAACATCACTTCATTATTGTCATGGCAACAAAGGACTTGTGATGAATAACTTCCCAAAACAATAAGAAAAGTCTTATTCTATTTGGGGAGACACCACAGTTTTAATGTTTCTTCACACAGAAGGCCAAAGACTTAAGCAAGTATAAATATGAAATCATCAAGTCTTTTATGTACTTCATATTTCAGAGGGTTTTCTTTCTTTTATTACGAGGTTACATTTCAGGTTTGCATTTTACATAAACAACAAAGTTCTTCACATGACCTTACGTTGCATAATTGATTGCTAATACTTCTCTTGTCAACTGAAGGCTCCCTACATCTCCCATTTCATCCCGCCCGCCCCCCCCTCCCCGTCAATTTGAATAAACTTGGCGGGTTTTATATTTAATGCCGCTTAAATATTGCTAGCAAAATAGTTAGCAACAACGGATGATTGAACCTTTCTCTCACATATAAATACTCTAATAGAATCAAATGTTCAATCGATGGGAATTTTTTATCCAAACAACAAACATTCTTCACTCTTTCATAGTAATAAATCTACCAAAGACAACCCCCAACCCCCCCCCCCCCCCATGAGAGGTGAAGTCAAAGTATAGTGATAGGAACCCCCCCCCCCCCCCCAGAATCTAATCAATTTGAATAAATTAGAACCTCAACTTCTTCCTACCTCTTTGACTAATCCTGGCCCAGAAGTATTTTCAGAGGAATAATTCGACCCAGAAAAAAAAAATATTTGAATTGTCATAATTTGCTATCACCGTATACTCTATCAAAAAACTTCTAAGTCAAACTTTATCGTGAATTTTGTCCAAAATTTGGCGTAAATTATTAAGACCGAAGAGAAAGTCCTGGTCGGGTCCCTCGTAGATCGTAGAGGTCAGTTCATTCTGATAAACCACGTGCGGGAAGTCTATGACTTTGAGGACCAGGTCACTAACAGATGAAGGACTCTGGGCATTAATAGTACTGCCTTTCTTCTCATTTACTGACACGGTTGAATCTTTCTCTATAAATTGAATGGAACTATCGCTCAGCCTAGGTTTCTTCTGTGGAACCGCTTCCGAGGAACCCTCCGCAGTGTTGACATCTCCGCAAGACGCTTCCTTCTCTCGCTGCGACACTACATTCGTAGAGAATTGTTGAGCTGACGAAGGCACGACGGATGGTAGGCATGAGTCCCCGACGTCGGCAGTTTCTCCATCTTGGGAAGAAGTTCTCGACCGTTGGGAAAGGTCCCCTTCGTACAAAATCAAAATGGAGCACCCGAAAAATCGACATCCTTCCTCATTCGTTATGACATTTATTAAAGTCTTCAACCTCTTAATAAATTTGGATAAGATACTTTTACGTATACTATTACCGTCGTGAAAGAATTCCTCGATGGTGCCGAGCAAAGTGTCATAGTCAGATATGGACTTCCCATAATGCTTTGTTAGTCGACGGTAGCTGTCCTTGTCAACCTGATACACCTAGGATGAGGATTAGATAAAAAAAATGTTAGCAAACTTTATGAAATTCAAGCAGACACATATATTTGTCTTTAAACCTATATCAAGCAATCTTATAGTCAAGTTTAGTGATAATTTAAATTAAGGTACCGCACTAATTTATGCACCTCCATCCCACTTCTGGGAAAGCCAATATACCTTCCCATCAGAAGAACAACTTGAGTTAAAACTTAAAATTTTCATCCAAGAGATGAGAGTCTACAGCAGGGGTGGGCAACCTTTTTGAATGAATGGGCCAGATATAAGGGGTGAAAAATTGACTGGGCCGCACCTAACCAACGACCTGCTGTTGATTTCAAACCTATGATTCCGAGGACTTTCAAGCAATAGGTGTGTGTACTTAATCTGTATTCACAAAAACATAATGTCAACACAGTACAGTTGATAATTAATGGGGATGATAGGCCTACCTGACAGCATCATTAGTGCCGATAAATTCTAAGCAGCTAGCTCGTTTTTTGTGATGATGTAAAATAGATTGATTTTTTTTCTTTTTCTTGGGACATTTCACAGGCCGCAACAAAATCACTGGAGGGCCGGATGTGGCCGGCGGGCAGTAGGTTGCCCACCCCTGGTCTACAGGTTCCAGCATATTACCCACCTACTTACTACGGAAGGAAATTCAACATATATCACCCTCACAGCAGTGTAACCATGTCAAACAACGCTGTCTCTAAAACAAAGACAGGGTCAGACAAATTAAAACGTTATTTTGGGAGAGGTGTTTTACTGACCTGCATGCCACCAATCCTGACTCCCAAAGTGCCAGCAGTGGAGAGTTTGGCTTTGGCCAGGTGAGCTTGCCGTTTCTCCTCGGTGACATCATCCCCGTAACCACGGGTACCAATCTTTAGATCTAAAATTGAAGGTCTTTTGAATTTACTGGCAAGGTTCTCTAGAAGAATATATCCTGTCAACAAAAATGAGAAATAAAGTGTCAGGTAAGGGAAACAAATGCCATGTAAATTCTATATGATTTTTTTTTTAATCAGCAGTCTTTGCTGTTGCAGGGATTATCGGTCACTTCTTTCTTTCTTTGCTTCTTTGTTTCAGGAAGGATGAGCAAATACAAACAGGACAAGATATACTTTGTTAAATGAATTGTTAAAAGGACTTTAAGGCATTGAAGACTCGCCCCAAACCATGTGCCGCGCTCTGATAAAGTTAACTTTCGGTTGCTTGCAAGTGAAGTTTTCTTCTTGTCGCTACAAAATGCAGACAGTAATTAAACGTGACACCTTGTTATCTTTTATCTAGACCTGAGATGTCCATTGTACACTGTGTTGTGGGTATTGACCGTAGCTGTGTGTATTGACTGTACACTAGTGTCTAATTGTATTGTATTGTATGGTGCAAGCTGTGTGTGTATTTTCTTGGATCGATGGTGGTGTCTAACACTTCTGTTACACCTCATTCGAAACTAGGTCAAATTATTGGCATGAGACGTTTTTTTGTGCGCGAGTCTTCACACCCTTTAAACATTAACAAAATTATAAAAAAAAAATCCTTTCTTTATTTAGATTTTGTTTCTTTCAAGTTGGATACTGAGTTGTATTTGCAAATCTAACTTAATTCAATAAAAACCAAAATTAATACTTGGCCAACTGAAGGAGGTAACATCGACTGACAATTCTGCATGACTGCTAACCATTTACAGGCAACTTGTTTTTACCTTTCACATCAGGAGTGTATCATGTCAGCATTTTCAATTGTGTTACTGAAAACAAATATGATACTTACTACAATTCTGGGTTACACCCTTTTGCTCGAATGTCCACAGCTGCCGTTTCCAACATCTTAGGCTCCAAGGATTGTTAAGAGCTTCACATATATTGTCGGCAACCTCGTAATTCTCATCAGCTTTCCTCAGGTTAGATGAGGTGGTATGGAAGGCACAAGTTGAATTGTTATTGCCATTACTTCTGAAAGTTAAAAAAAAATAAAAAAATAAGACTTTCAGGAAGGTTTTTGAAACTTTAGCAAGAAAGAAATGACTGCATACAAACAAACGAACAAAAGGTAGGAAATGAATAAATTTGGGTTTACAAAACAACACGTCTCCTATGAGAGCTTTATAGTGTCACTACGAGTAGTAACAACTTGAACAAGAGTGCCTCATCTGAAAGCTTATGAACCAACCAATGTGATACAACAATACGAAAATGGAAAGAAATTGCAAATAACAACACAGACATCAACACAAGGTGTCTTAACACTAAATAGTACAAATTTTATCAAGAAAATGCCTGTAAGGAAATTTATATAATTCACATGCTCATAAGAACAATAGAGTCCGGGAGAGGGTAGAGGTGGGGGGGGGAGATAGAGGTGGGGGAGGGTAATTAGGTTGTCTAATGTTACTAACGAAAGCAATCATCCAAATGATAAGAATATCATGTATTCAAAAGAAATTAATTTCATACTCACATTGCAACTTTCTGTTGAATTTCGCTGCTGCTGCCATCAATGGCTTTTTGTAGGTTGCGAGAGGGACGCCTGCAATCTTCACATATAATGTCGTTGTTCAAGGTGCCATTTTTGTTTTTTTTAGCTAAAGTGAACAGAAATACATTGCCATCGGTGTCCTTGCAAATCTTCACATCTATACAACCTGTTAGGTAAAAAGAGAAAGTCAGTCCAATAAAACGGGAAATTTTTTATTACTTTGGCGAAAGCAAAACCAGGAAACAAACTGTAACTCTACCGTGATGTGATATATCACTTCGACTGACACTTGATATTATGAAACACAAACTGTCATGCCACGAACGACTGAAGAAAAACTTGTCCATGAGTACAGAGTCAAAGGTTACAAAGCTGATCAAAGCTTGGCAATAATAACAGTAAATGAAATGATTATATGGTGTAGTATGAGAGATGCTGTACCTTTCAATTTGGGAACAAAGAGCTTCAGAGCTGGAGACATTGTCTCATAAATACCATACTCTTCCTGAACCAAAGGCTTACACACTGTCGTTTTGTCTAACAGACAAACTCCACTGTGGCCTCCTACTTGATGGTTATAAGGATGCAGGCAGATCCAATCTCCATCTTCGTCTTTGCTCATTGCTCGTGGCTTGCCTTGCCATCCCATGAGGCATGTCTTGGGTGCTGCAATGATAACAAAACAAGAGAACAATATTCTATAAAAGACATGTCTCGCTCCTTAGCTTGAAACGAACGTTTGATGACCAAATTACTCATCAGAATGCGAATGACGAAAGTGCAGCATAATATTATTGCAAAGGTTGACGTTTATTTATGGCATTTCAAATATTTGCGAAGTTTATCCATACATCACACCACCATACAGTGAGTTGTTTCTGATTGCATAAAGACGTCTATAATCCAACTATGAATAAGCTGTCTTACTTAGAAAATTCTGTGATTTGCACAAAGCTTTTGGTAGAGGCTACACAATATCAGTATGGAATTTCTTGCATCATTGCATAATAATGAATTTTTATTCATGGTATGGAGAGATTTCAACCATACTAAATTAGTCCTATACAAATCCGATCAGAAAAATAGATAAAAAGGAATTAATGTGAGATTACAATTAAAACTAATGAATTTTTACTACCCAGAAAGAAATATTAGTTATTACATTGGCCTAAAGCTAGAAACATTTCTTCATGAAGTCAGGTATATTTTATTGTTTTTCAAAACTTCTGCAGACTGTTTGATGTAGGTCTATGACGATAGTTAATCAAAGATATTGATAGTGATTCCATGAACTAATTCTGGTTTGATGTAGTCTCACATTATAGAATCAGCTTGAGCCTTTAATTACTAGTAAACTAGGCTACAGTTCACTGTACAGTACTACTAATAGTACTAGCCTAACATTTAATGTAGTGTAGCTTGGGCTAAGTAAATGACTGATGCAAGCGAACGGACTAATTACAATTACTAATAGAATGTACTCATGTACATTTAATGTTTTGTTGGTTGAGGTTGACCAATTTATGTAACAAGTGCTATGTTCAAGCATACTTACTTGGCCTGGTCTTAGAGATAAAGCACTATTTGTACTACCGGTACCACTGTTTCCTCAGTCCGCCCATATTGTTTACATCGGTTAGGCGTTCGCTACACGCATACAGTACGTCTAACGTTGATATGGTACCAAGAGCACAGAAATCTCTGTGTACCAAAGCCATAGTCTGTACAGTATACACAGCTGATGCAGTTCGACCATAGAAATTGAAGTAGTTCAGTTTCTACTTACCAACAAGCAAAAAAAAGTCTAAATCCTGCTACCTAGTATACGTACGAGACACAGATAAAGTGTGTGACAAAATCATGAGAATAGACGGGGTCAGTCAGGGCCGAAAGGGTCTGTGGACGAGAGAGAATGAGAAGGAACTGCAGAAGGGCATGAGGATTGACTGGAAATGAGTAGGGACTTAGTAGGGGCGGAGAAGGGACTGAGAAGGGACCGAGAAGGGACCGAGAAGGGAGAGAGGGGATGAGTAACTATGTGCAAGTATCAGGGAGGGTGTTTACTGATCATGTAGGACAACTGCGACTTTCATATAGGCTATACTCGTTCAAAAAACTCTATTCACATTGCTTACTCAACTGAGGACGAAGCTAAACCAAATTTGAAAATTAAATATACCATCATAATATAATAATAATAATTTATTCTTATATATCGCTTTACATCAAAGAATGATCTCAAAGCACTTCACAAAATCGCATAAAATAATACAACTTTAAACGATTACAGCTTAAAAATTATTACAGCCTAAAAATATTGCATCCTCCAAATTACAAAAATTACAAAATAAATAAGAATAAATAAATAAATAAAATAAAATGAACTCTTACCAGCAACTTAATTCGTTTTTTTCCACATAGAACTGCGACTTTCATATGTAGGATACTCGTAAAAAACACTCTATTCCTATTAATTGCTTACTCAATGAAAAAACTAAACCAAATGCAAATTTGCAGTCATATATTCGTTATTCTCTGGAATTCCCTTCCAAACAATTTTAAAGATATAGAAATTTTCACTTAAAGGCATTGAAAACTCGCCCAAACCGCGTGCGGCCATATGAAAAAGTTAACTTTCTGTTGCTTGCAAGTGACGTTTTGTTCGTGTCGCTACAAAATGCAGACAGTAATGAAACGTGATACCTTAATTGTTATCTTTAGCTGGACATGAGAGGTCCATTGCTGTATCGTTTGTATACTGTGCTGTGTGTATTGGCCGCAGCTGCATGTACTGACTATACAGTAGTGTCTAATTACCGACGGTAGCAGGCTGTGTGTGTATTTTCTGGGATCGCATGATGGTGGTGTTTAAAACTTCTGTTACACCTCATTCGAAACTAGGTCAAATTACCGGCATTAGACGTTTCTTTTTGCGCGAGTCTTCACACCCTTTAAACGTCATATTCAAAGTTCACTGTAGTTTTCCTCCCTGCCCAGTTTATTTTCTTCTCTTTTAGGAATTAAGAAATATCATATATACATTTATAGGTAGGAAAATTAGTATATACTCATACATTTAGTCTATTATCCACAATCTTTTGATTTCTCTTTTTGCTTGTTCTATGTACCTTCTCTGCTTTACATTAGAAAACAACATATTATTTACCCTTTTGGCATTCCATGCATGTCCGATTCGAATCTACAAAATCTCGTTCCATTGCCCTGCGCTGCCAATATTGACCTAGGCCATATGGTATACCTTCCCACAATGCAATATGCATGTAACAGCACGTCATCAAAATTGAGCTGGGTAAAAGAATGGGAAACGAGAAATCGAACACTGAAATCACTTAAATTTTTGTTGAAAATAAGTCATACACATTTAGGGTTCTGCATAAATCGATTAAGTTTGGCTTGGTTCGGAAAATAAACGTAAAAGAATGGGGATTCCTGAAATATTGCGAGATTGAATCTCGCTCAGAAGGAACTTTTGCATAACGCCCAGTCAACAGAGGCGTACGTACGTAGCTGTTGTTAGTACGGATTAGACTTAGGCTAACAAACTGATAGATTCGAAACTCATATTCCGTTAACTTACCTTTGCGTCTAGGCAATTTGGAACCATCCTGACTTTGAGAGAACTCTTGAATCTCTTATTCATTTAAAGCGGACCTAGCTTTTCTCCGAGCCAACCCTTTGCAAGATCACAGATTGGAAGGAATTGCATCCTAACACAGTGCGTATAAAAACCATACCTACCCGGATTGGAACCTAGTCTCGCTGACAAGGTCATTGAACTTTTTCAAAAAGTTTGTCAAGAGGAACTCTAACACAAACTGGAGCTGGTTTAACCAAACCTGATTTCTTCATCGTCTAACAGGATTGAAAAGGAGGAATGGTGGACGGGATATCGCTGGATTTTTTCGTTTGTGTAAGGAACACGTCTTTGCTATTTCATGCCTCGGTTAATGTAAATTGTGTCAATCCATGGATGAGTTACCCGATAAATTCTCAGAATTTGTGTGTGCCATGTGGTCATAAACTGCTTAATTTCATGTCTGGGTTGGAAGCTCAGCTTTAGGCTAGATGTAAAAGAGTAATCTCCGAGTCCTAACTTGACTTCCTAGACCAAGGCCTATGCCTAGGCCAGCCTATATTAAGCAAAAAAGCAACTTACATTTACACAAGTTGGCCTACTTAACTTACTAAGTAAAGTAGTACTAGGCTAGGCCTAGGCTAGTAACAGTAGGGCCTAATCACTAGAGCCTAGTTGCATCATTACTTTCAGATAGGGCCAAGTTAACTTAGTTATGTGGAGCTTCAAATTTATGTTGAGTTTAAAACTTAAAAAAAAAGACCGTTATTACCAACAGTGTACAGGCAGCAAGCTAGGCCTACGTCTTCTTTTTTAACTTATGTCTATGATTCGTTAGACCTTAGCTAACCAAGGCTAACAATAGTTCCAAAAAATATACTTGCAATGTCATATTTCTTAGTGTTTGCATAAGCCTGGTCCACTGTTCCAGCTGCTCATTAATGTTAGGCCTCACTCCTATGGTCACTAGCCCATTATACAGTATGTGGGACTGCTTCCTTCTTAGATAAAGGGTGGTTAAATTAGCTTTCACTGTGAACTAGTATAAGTACAACCTTACAAGTGAATCTAGGTATTTGAACAGTTCATTTCTTACATTAAGCATCTTCCACCTGTATTCATTCTGAGGAATTAAATGAAAAAAATAAACAGATAGCCTAGGCCTACCCTAAAATATATGCAAAACTGATTTATTAACACAAGCTAACCAAGGCTTTAGGTCTGTGTTGAGTTATTCCAAATTTCTCTGCACTGCATCTGATCCTGTTAAATGTAGTCAATATTTTTCAATTAAATTGTAAGCAGGATGTAATCTTCACTTGGCCTAGCTTGGCCTTATTATTAGCAAATGAAGGTTTGTGGTCTAATTTGCTTTAAGTAGCTAAGATTTGATAATTTATAGCACTTATACAAACTTTTTCCAGTTCTCTGTATCATATCTTTTTTAAGGTGAAAATCTTTCAGGGGAAAATCGTATTGATCCCCTTATGTTGACATCGGGGGAAGTTCTGCCTGCCTGTACACATGTGGAAGTTTGAGGGCATCTCAGGGTTTAACTGTTCCATGTTTTTAGTGATGATAGCCATATGCCCACTTTTCTGTATTAACTCCTCCAGGATAGAATATTTTTCCAATGTAAAGATCCAAGACCAAAATTAGCACAGTTATATGAAAATTGGGGACACTTGAAACCTTGGTAGCTACATGAAATACTGGTACTTTCCTAAGATTTGAGATGTGGTTACCTTGATGTAATTGAAAAATCACAAATTGTCGCTAGGATGTTTGGTTGTGTTAAATTGTATTCATTCAAGATTCACAGTGCTAGTAACCGAACCTCTTACGATGCTCATTGATAAATTGTGCTTTTTCTTTATACTTTATACAATGTTATCAACCCCCAAATTTCAAGGCCTGATAACATTGACTTGTAGCACTTTACAGCATAGTCAACCAACTTCTTGATCATTAATTAAGAAATGCCGAAACGTTCATAATCATATTCCACTTCCCTTTAGAATAACCTTCAATTAAAATTGTGAAATTATTTGAGTTCTGAAACATCAAATTATTCCCAGGCAAGGACGAGAAGAGTTCAGTGAGATAATTGTCTACAAGAGGAACAAATACTCTGATGGTGGCAGTAGAATGCTTGTTGAAGTTTGAACAATCATTAGTAACCATTATTTGACCTAATTTCTAGCATATCTATTTGGGGACAATGTTGATAACCTCATAGACTTGTAACTTTGAAGAAACTACCCAATACTGTAGTTTTGTTCTGAAGAGAAAGAACCTTTTAAAAGTTGCATTTTGAGTTGAATTTGTTGCTGTCTAGTGTTGTCACTAGTCATCATACTTTATCAGTAAAGGAAAAGTAAGACCCAAACCTGAAGAGTGAAAACATTTTCTCTTATTTTAATCCACTGAAATGACATTGAATGTGTGAAAATTTCACAGTTTATTGAAGTAATTATTTAAAGACTGGTAAGGAGCAAACAAATGGTTGTACAAACCACATAAATTGTTATTTAGACTAATGGATATAGATTTATGCTAAAACATTGTTCCCCTTGGTCAATGTCATTTAAGTTATCCCAGTGCAACATAACACTTAAGGTACAAGTAGAGTTGCCCATACATTGAACAAAGTGAATACTTCTGACTCAGAGGGGTAAGAAGTGGTCAGATGATAAATCATGAAGGAAGCAACTTTTCCATTGTGTATAAGTGATGCAACCTGAGCAGTCAAATTTGCATGTGACAAAAATAGATAGTGCGTCATCCGGGAATCACAACAACGTTGTTAGTAATGAGAATGTAACAGGAAGGAAATGCATCATTCAAAATTGTTACCATGGAGTAAGTTGAGTAGATGCCTGATTCTGTTTTTATTTTTTCAGTATGCTAAGCTCATCTGAATTGATTGCACTGTGTAACAATGGGAACTGGATCTGATGATCCATTTTCTAGATTCCATGGGAATTTGCAGCCTAATGTTTCTCATAACAGAATTGGTTTAAACATTTCACTTCTTATAAATTCACTTAAAATAATTAGATACATGATAATAAGCTATGATTGTGTGCCATATAAGAAGAAAAAATGTATGCCCTGAAAAAGTGGTAAAATAATAAAAAGGTGTATTGATGTTGAATAAGTATATTAAACAGAAATGAAAAGTTTGAAGAAATTGTGAAGTACCATGCTTGGGGGAGCATCTGTTGGGATCAATGGTATCGAAGGTCACATATTCTTTGCAATGGCTTTTTCATAGGCTCAGTTGGCGTAATTTTGGGCTACACATAACAGGACCCTTCTGGATCCCTGGTCAGTCAAAAGAAATCTACTGTATGCAATGATAATAGCATGTGTGTTAGTGAAGCCCAATTATATACATGATAACTGAACGTGTTACATTCATATACACACCCATTGTTCAGTACAAGAACTCTCCTGAAATTGGTTGAAGTTGAAGGACTTTTGAAGTCAGCAGGGGTCAGAATCCGACTAACCTTGTGAAACTCGCTTATTTCTTAAGTATGAATAAGCTTGATAATTGATAAACACAAAAACTTAAATAGCTGGCTATAGCTTGGATGAAACTGCATACTTGTCATGTACAATAGAACCACCTTACTGAGTTGAAGAATGCTATTGTTTCTTATGGAGTCAAAGTAAAAATGTTTTAAGTCTGACACCTTGTAAATCAAGAGTTCTGAAAGTGGTGCTGCTTTAAACTTCATACTTGGTATGTGCATCCAAGTAAGTCAGTTATAAAACCACATTGTTTTTGTGGTCTCAAAACTCAAAGACCATTTGATGTGAACATAGGTCAAGTCCTTGAACCTTTGTTGATTACCTTATTGCAGGAACCCTAGTAGTTTTTCTGTGGAGGTGATAGTTCAATTAAAAATAACAGAGGTCACTTGTGAGAACATTGTTAGTAGTGTATACCAGTACAGTACTGTAGATCCACCTTGGTGAGACTGAGTACAAGATATCTGTGGAAGTCAACAGGCATTAGAGTTTAACAGAGGTAAAAGGGTGAAAACCTTGTAAGGAAAGTGGTTACATTTTTAGACTTGTTGTGTGGGACCAAGGTGCATGAACAATGTTGCTGAAGTTAATAATGGCCAAAACTAATTTTCAAAGTAGAAAAACAGAAAGCGTGTGTTACATGAAAAAAAGTTTCACATAAAATGCGACAAGACCTCAAGTAGCATTGTTATTTTCCCAATAGTAATAGCCTTGTAAGCACAATCAAGGAATTATTCTTTGGAATAAATTTGAGTGAGGGGTCTTTGTTGATAGCAAATTTTGCTATATATCCTAAAGGCTATATGATCGTGCCTAATGGTGAACACTGCCTAAAGTGAAAAGATTCTAAAGTTGCATAAAATTTGAAGAGGAAATTACTGCGGATTTGATTTGTGAATTGAACAGATTGGTGTATGACCTGAATGGAAATACCTACAGTGTAGCGCCATTGAGGTTGGCTTTATAAGTCCTTATATAAGTCAACAACTGATAAGTCAACATCTGAATGTCAGCATCAATAAGTCAAAATCAAAAAGTCAACATAAATATAAGTTGAAAGTCAACATCAATAAGTCAACATCTGAAACATTTAAAATATCTGAAAGTGGTCTGAAAAAAAATGTTTAGTGTCTAAAAGTGACCTTTGCCATCAAATTGTCGGCATTAAAATGGGATTTTTAATCTTGTTGAACTGAACTGAATCTGTTAACTGTAGTTATAGATGGACAGTACTCTGCAATAATTGAGTGATGACTGAAATGGTCAGATGGTTGGGAAGGAAAGTTAATAAAGGTGCTGTTGCGAATGAATGGTGAAAGGTGAAAAATGACTGATAAAAAAGTTCCAATGTCACAGATTTTGGTGTTTCCATAGAATTCAGTAAAATTACTATTTCTTCTGTGAAACAAAACTTGAATGAGGTTAGCTACTGTACTGTAACTTAATGATATGTTCGCTGTCTCTTTGCACGATCTCAATTGAAAAGCATTTGGCTGAGATATGCACAATCTGAGGAATACTAAATTTTAACATGCAAATCTTGGAAGTTAATTCTGTGATGCCTTAATCCCACCAGAGATTAGGGTATGATGCTTGATCAATGAAAACTAAATTTATGCTAATATTTTACGGATTACATTGATGTAGTGAGTTCATGGTGTAGTAGACAGGTCAGATGTTTCTTTGTAAGTGTTTTATTTGTCTGCAATATTCCCATCGTTTGTCCTTTCTTTGTCTCTACAGTTATCTGACCTAATGAACTGAAGGACAGGATGCCATCCCACAGAAGGCATAGCCCAGTATCACCAGGGCACCATCATCATGGTCACAGGTCATATCGCATGGAGAGTCCACAGCCAGAGAAGCCACGGAAACACAAAAAGTCCAGACACAAGCACAAGCGAGAGAAGTCACGCCTGGACTCCCGGCGAGAGAACGTGCCAGTGAAACCTCTGGTTGAGTACGATGCGATAAGTAGCGAAGAAGAAGACTATTCGGAGAGCCCAGTGTCCGTTGACCAGGTCTCCCCTGACCCAGAGGTCATTAAACACGTCCGCAGCTTGTCCCCAGGTACCGCCATAAAGCAGTATCGAACTCTGGCAGTCCGGAACTCCCCCCATTCCACCCACCGGTCTTCCTCTAAGTCAAGACACAGGGCCAGGTCACCCCCAAGGGCCTATCGCCCCCGAAGCCCCAGTCCAGAACCCCCAAAGGCATACCGTGATATGTCAGACAATCCAGATTTTAAGTATAAGCCAGAGCGAAGCAAAAGTAGTAAACGTAAGAGATCACGATCTCCTTCGCCATACAGACAAAAGACCCAAGAACTTGTTAAATTGATGCCCAAGCGAAGCCCCAAGAGGCGTGCAAGTCCAGAAGGAGACTATTATGACAGTAGGTCGGAGTACAGAAGATCACGCAAGCATGACAGTAGCAGAAGCCCTAGTCATAGGTTAGTATCTGGAATAACACAAGACTGTGTGCATAGGACAGTTTTCTTGTTTGCTTGATATGTCTTTCCTCAATCTATGGATTTATAATGTTACTTTGCAGTAGGCTCATTGTTAGAGGTGGGAGGTTGTTGTAACTCCCAGCATAGTAGGCAAGGTGTTGCACTTGCAAGGTTGTTTCCAGTAGGAAATCATAAGCAACATTTTTAATACAGTTAGAGCACTGGCCCAAACATGAATTAAAAATCATCCCTACACCTGGAAAGCCATTTTGCTTTATCCTACAGTACAGTATTAAAGCAATGGCAATTGGATGACTCTTCACCATGGTACTAGACCATTTGACATGGAAAATTTGCAGACATAATCCAAAATAATCCCTTCCCCTGTCCCTTTCCTGCCCTTCCATCCCCCGCCCCCCCTGAAAAGAAGAAAGACTAAGGTATCTAATGTTTAGTAAAGGCTAAAAAACTAACTCTGACTTACAGTATTGATTGATGTGTTTCTTTGAACAATTTGCTATCACTGTAGGGCAAAGAGATGTTTCAATTTCTAATACAGCTACAGTAGGGCATGACCGTATGAGAGATAAATTGCTCTCTGTAAACACATACTTTCTCAACAACTTTTATACTCCAGAGGGGCAACCACTGCATTGGAGAATGGTCAGCATACTGAAACATAGACAAATTTAATTTCATAACCCATCTAATCTTTTGTAGTATAAGAGCATTTCGGGAAAGGTAGTTCCATTGACTAAGTTGAGTACCATTGGGACTATGATCAGGTTGGGTGAAACATGCATTTCACAAACTATATGTGAAAACAGAATCCAAATTTGCTTTCTGTTTGTGGAATGTGTGCCATTACAAGGCTTCGTGAGAGAATGTTTCAATTGCAACCCATCATACTGTATCTTCGAAATGAAATTGTGAAGTGTAAATAACCTACAGTAATATGTTGCGTGGTAATAGGCAGTTCAAGGCTGTGTGGCTCAGGTCCTTCTCGACACATCGGCACTGTCCAGTCTTGAGCTACGCTGTAGTATTATTTGTAGGATGAAGGAATCATTTTGTGGTATTGTAGCTAACTGCCATTAATTTTTTTTTTTATACAAATCATGAATACATGCTTAGTTAGCCCTCAGCTCTTTGTAAGAACCATGTTATTCAGCTCTTCATGCTATGCAAAATAAAGTTAATTATGCAAATTAAATTCAGTTAACTAGAAAATGGGTTTATGATAATGTCATTTAGCTTTATTGGTCACCTTCAGTTAGCAGGCAACGAGTGACACTTCATGTGGCCATGAAGGTTGTAGTACTCTGCAGACTGGTTAGATATCTTGGCCACATTGTGTTACATCAAGGAAGCCAAACCAAGCGGATGCACAGAGATGAGCAACAATAATGTCTGCATCCGTTACTGCAAAACAAACTACCCATTAATTTATTCTATCCATTGTTATACAAGTCTGTTATCTTAGTTTGGCTACAAGATCATCATGATGCATTTAAAGCTGCTATATTGTTTGCGAAATAGGAAAGCAATTGATCAAACTTTTAGTTTCCATATTTTTAAATGTTGTTTAGTATTAAATTAATGATTTTCTATTTGACTCTAAAAAACACAAGTTAGCCCACAGGCTTATCGTCATCACCTGCAAGTTACAGCAAATCAGAACTTTCCCTACTTATCCACTATTCATAATTGAAATAAGTGTAGACTAGTCATTAATGAAAATAAATCTTGGCATAATTATACTGATATTTTTTAGTTGTAACATAGTTTTGGTAAAAAAATATGAAATACGGATCAATGCTAGTAAACTGTTCTAGAGATTCCTTGGAATGGTTTTAAATCACAACCAGACATATGGACAACATTGGTTGTAGTCATGTTTCATAGGCTGCATTATTTGTATGCTGTTTTGTCTGTTAACCCTTAACAGCCCGTTGGTCTTAACATTGTTACTGATGACATTAATTAAATTGAATCTGACAGGCCTTTGTTAAAGAAGTTTTGTTTTTCTCCAAGTGCCCTTAAAAGTGCAGACACAACAGTATATATTTCTGTTGAAAGTATTACACATGTTTTTCTTATTAATTATAGCAATGAATGCCTTTTCCACTCTCAATGACATAGAAGGAAACACCCATTGTTTGTCATAAATTTAAAACAACACAAAATGAGAACAATCGCTTTTTCCGTTGTTTGTTTGAAACAAGTGAGATGCTTGGCCATTATCCAGCAATCGCCTCTTTCCACTTCGTTACGGGATCACTCCGAAGTTAAAGGAAGTTTAATATTTAAAATAATTTCTGCAATATGAGAAATAGACATAGTATTTTGTAACGTAAAGTAACGCTCTGGGAGCAAGTGAAAGACTTTGCTTTTGCCAAGTGTGTTGCTAAAGATGTCATCTCCTTCACTTCCTCTCTTCAATAAATGATGAATCTACTCAAAATTATAAAAAAAAAAAAACTTGTTGTAATGCACAGAATGATTTAGTGTTCAAATTTAGACTAGCAGTTTTGAAGGCTCTGAGCTCTATTCTTATATAATACTACAAATGGTCCCCATTTACAAAGCTGCATATACACCAAGGTTGTATATCAATTTGTCCATTTTGCTCTGCGATACTGGGTAAATTCCTCCCTGGCAGTAAAGCATTTGCTCCGTATGATAGTAATTCCAGTAGCAAATTTTGCATGGTAGCATCGAGGTTTCTAAAGTAACTTTATGCAATTTCTTTGTCATGACATAATTCTGGCAAGGATCTATGTGGTTGATGCATGATATAGTCAAGATAACATTTCCATGGGTAATCAATTGCAAATTGGCTATCTACGGTAACACAGGGGGGGGGGGGCGTTAAGTGTTCAAATTTTGTGTGGTAGTTTTGAAATTTGTCTCTTATAAAGTACTATGTATGGTTCCTGTTGACAAAACTGCTTTACAATTATACTTTGCAATTTGACCTTTTCTCATAGCATCTTGTGATGTGATTCTGAAGAAATTATTCACTCTTATATGGTAGCACACTGTTCATGGATGATTCCACCAGAGTGAATAATGGACGACTATGTTTTTCTTCATACTTTGTACTTGAGAAGGCTTGTTGACAGTGACTTCCCAGTCTATTACTGATTTTGTAGTTCAACAGTGAATGTAAAACTAATTAATTGCTTTTCTGGTCGAAATTTTCACTGCTTTGCTTTTTCGAATTTAATTGCTTACTGATGATGTACGTATGTGAAAGTGGAGAGCTAGGGAACATGTTTTGGATGGAGGGATCTGTCCTTCAGAGCACATTTTGGTGTGCATATATTGTACCTTCATTCATATAGTTAGTCTTTGAATGTATAAGCTAACCACCCAGAAATGACAGATGTATTTACTCTGCACTCCAAGCCTTTGGATTTGGGTATCATACTCACTTTCTGTATATCAGATCTTTTGCTCTAACTGTGAAAATCTTCATGGGTTCTATCACGGAACCATATTTTTCATTCTATTTTTAAATTTGAGAAATCATGGTTTCTGTCATATTGATTGCATTTGCAATTACTTTTGCCTGTTTAATTGTGACTTTTTGAGTTTTTGCAAATTGCCCAATTTTCCAAACTAAGCAGACTTGATGATGGTGACGTCATTCATTTTTTAATTCATTTTTCAGAAAAAGGTCCAGAAGGTCAAGGTCAAGGTCATCTAGCGGTTCCAAACACAAAGTATCCAGGAGAAACAAATCGCGATCTAGATCGAACTCTCGGAACAGTCCGCAGCCTAGATCACGCCATATACGAGGCAGTAGTGGTAGCCTAGATTTAGACAGTGCTAAGTATCACATGGGACTGTTTTCAGAATTGAGCAAGCATCACAGGGAGAGACTGGAGACGGCCCGGTTGAAAAAGTCCGAGTCTGCTCAGTCCTCTCCCGTACCCGTTCCAAAGGCCAGCAGCGCAAAGCAAAAGTTTGCCAAGGATAACGGTGACGAGGTGGAAGTGATCGATGACGATGAATCTGAAGAAGGGGAGGTCGATGATGATGAGGAAGAAGAGGAAGAGGAGGACGAGGAGGAGGAGGAAGAAGAGGCAGGAGAAGAGGAAGACCAGCAACATCGCCAGCTGGAGGAACAACTAAAGGAGATGACCAAGTCATCAGCCGCCAAGAAACGGGTCCAAGGACCGAGTATAGAATCGTCTCCCGCAAGGACTGTCACCGAAGCCCCAAAGCCCATATCGTCCTCACTGTCCTCAAACAAGTTGCCAAACCTTATCATCAAGAAGGATCTGAAGAAAGAGCAGTCACCACTGAACAGTAAACCAGTAATCAAGAGAAGCAACTCTCCGCTGAAGTTGATTTCTGATTTGCCGATGCCCCCTATCGTCCATTCCCCGGTCAAGAAGGAAATAAAGAAGGAAGAGTCCAAACCTAGGCCCTTGATTTCAGACCTCCCGATGCCACCTTCCTTGCCGGTGGCGGAAAAGAAGCCGTCCGAGTCGACAAAGTCGCCAAGAGTGAAATCAGAAAAGCCCACCCCTTCCCCCAAGGTGACCCCTCAACAGACATCTCAGACCACACCGCCGGGGGGTAAGGCATTTGGAAAAGGCAAGACATCTGAGGTTGGCCGAGTCAAGCGGGAGGCCATCCGAAAGAAACGAGCAAAGCTGTATGGGAGCACGGCATCGTGGGGTGAGAGATCGGTGGAGACGTACGAAATTATCAACCCTGTAGGAGAGGGCACGTACGGTCAGGTCTATAAGGGAAGAGACAAAGATACTGGTAAGAATTTCTCTTTTTCTTACTCTTTAAAATGAAGATTGAAGAAGGGTAGGGATGTGTGTTTGAGGGAATCCATATAAGGGGATACTATGTGTTGTCGAACGTGGGTGTCTGTGTTTTGAAAAATATTATGTTGGTCGTTTTCATGTTTGCCAACATACCTGCCCCTTAGCTCCACTGTTGCCTTAAAATTAACAAGCATTTGACAGCAGCATCTTGTCTGGTCTGAACAAATGATAGTGCATATGATTTAGCTGTCAGTGTTGAGAGTGTGTATTTGACCTCAGGAGAGGTCAAATAGTTTCAAGTCACAGGGATAATTAACATTAATTAATTTGAATAGTATGTTTCTTGTCCATTTGTGCTCAGTTGAAATCAAGGGTAATTTGATAAACTAGATCTAGAATGCTGTTGAAGAACCCTTTTTTGGGGGGGGGGTGGGGATTAGAAAAGCAAAATATGATTGTACTTTAATAAATAACATTGATCTATTGCCAGTTGTTGTAGTTCATTTAAGGGAGTTGTATACTTACTTTTCTCTTTTGGTTTGTATTTTTTCCAGGAGAGTTAGTTGCCTTAAAGAAAGTGAGAACGGACAATGAGAAAGAAGGTTTCCCAATTACAGCAGTCAGAGAAATCAAAATACTTAGACAATTAAATCATGCAAGCATTGTGAAACTTAAGGAGATAGTTACCGATAAACAAGATGCATTGGATTTCAAGAAAGATAAAGGTTTGTATGTTTGGTGTTTTTCTTGAAAATTTAAGCTCTTTGACCAACTTTTAGACGTCACAGTCGACTCCAGTCGATCTTCAAAAATAACACATAATTTAAAAGTACAACATACAAACCAGGTTAACAGTTGGAAGTTAAGAATTGCATCCCATCCTTGGTATCTTTAACATTCCTTAAGTGGAAATTTGAATAAATATGATAGTTTTCTACAGTTAGTCCTCAGTGGCTAACATTTGGCCAATAATTACCTTTACAAATAAACCAGAACCCTTTCACAATCTTTTTTGTATCAAAATTCGATATGTAGTTTGTAGTCATTTGTTTAAGTGAGAAATGAACAGGCTTGTACATTTTGTTTGACTGCTTAGAATTGTAACAGTGAAATCAGTTAGTGACTCTAATAGGATGACAATAACAACCATGAAATCATTTTGACACTAAACAGAGCTTTAGAAATTTTTAGTGAAGAGATATGAAAGCATCTGTTTTGACACTAATACCACAACAAGGAATCAGGATGTTTTTGTACTCTTGCATCTACACATGACGATAGACTTTACATTGCAACAATAACACCTTTACAAAAGCAGCTGCTCCAATTTTGAGCAGTTTTGAGAAAGTCACTGAACATAATTTATAGTTGAACGTGATTCATTGAACTATGGTAGCCTTTAATCAGACTGTACCAGCAACTGAATGTAACTTAACAACTAATTAATCCTACTCTTTGATTCTGACACCTTTTTCATGGTAGTAATTAGTCACTTGCAATTAGCAAATTCAGAAAATTTCAACATACTTTCACATTCCTAGCATTTTATCTGGAATTGAAGTTTGCCTAGTCAGGCCGCACAGCTATCGAATTTTAATAGTAATATCAAGACTCATCACAAATGAATGCAAATTGTGACCTAGAGTTTGAGCACAGTTTCTGACAATATCTGACGAGATTGTCACAACAATCGCTGTAATCATGTTTTGTTCTTTGTTTTAGGTGCCTTTTACTTAGTATTTGAATACATGGATCATGATTTGATGGGGATATTGGAATCTGGTCTGGTGAACTTCTCAGACGATAACATCAAATCTTTCATGAAGCAGCTGTTAGATGGTCTCAGCTATTGCCATAAGAAGAATTTTCTACACAGAGACATCAAGTGCTCAAATATTCTTCTGAACAATAGAGTAAGCTATTGTTTTTATGTTTTTAGCCACCTTTTTAAACATTTGAACTCAGCCTGAAACTTGTTTAAGTTAGACCTGGTATTTGAAAAGCGAGGTTGGTTGAAATAAAGCATCAAAACCTTCTCTTTGAAAGTATTTCTCAAAGTTTGGAAACAAAACCTGTAAAACCTGAGTAACCAGGGAATGTATGATCCTTGTTCCTCTAAGGTAGTTAAATTAGATTTCTGTTTGTCTTTGCAGGGATTTCAGTTGTATCGATTTCCCTGAAATAGGTGATTTCTTTTTCATATTTGGACTTACCATTTTGTTCAGATGTGAAACTTATTCAGAGTGGTATGGCTCTCAAAATACATGTCATCTGCTATACATGAATTTGTCGTTTTGAATACGGCCAACCTTTGAACCTTGTTTGATTTTTCAAAACAGGGTCAGATCAAGTTAGGAGATTTTGGACTCGCCAGATTATATCATGCAGACGACAAAACGAGGCCTTATACAAACAAGGTCATTACCCTCTGGTACCGTCCACCGGAGTTACTATTGGGAGAAGAGAGGTACGGCCCAGCGATAGATGTGTGGAGCTGTGGGTGTATTCTAGGTGAACTATTCACCAGGAAACCCATCTTTCAGGTATGTCCTTTATGTACATCTGTGTTTACTACTTAACATGGATGATGTTGTTCAGGAGATGTCTTCCCCATATACAACATTAATGTATGTCACAAAGCACCCCAATATCCTCCATGTTTCTATGGATCCTCTTTCGAGTCCCATGTGAGCAATCTCATTCTCCATGTTTGTTAATTGCACAAGTGGTATGCTAGACTTGCATGTTTTTTGCCAAGACCATCTCAAATGCTTTGTGGTGTTTTAGCACTGAGACCACCTTTTTTGTTGGTCGTTGCATAATGTAACGGTGTAAGTGGTGCTGCCTTTCATGAGAATGGTAGACATCAGGGCAGATTATGATGATTGTCTAAACACAAATTTACTGCTGGGCATTGACCCAGAAGATGGTCAAGAGGGACACAGTGCTAAAAAGTTACCAGTTAATAGACTAGGTAGATGGTTTAGGGCAATATTAGAGTCCAGACAGGGTAAGAGAGGAGATCAGTAAATACCCAGATCAGGTCAGATTAGGTAGTGTTGGGATCACAATGTTGTTATAATGTTGTTAGAACTGTGCGCTGTTGGGACTTGATATTAGCTTCAATTCACAAAAGATTATTTAGAGCAGATGGTTGTGTTTGCAGTGTAGGATTTCTTGCTTTGAGCTATTCTGTAACACATGCTATACATTTAGTCTTGATGCCTGAATGTCACTAGAGGTGTCTGGAATGTTTGAGAAAGTCTTTTATGTCTTAGCAATAGTTCAAGCTATTTGTCAAATTTTAATGCCATAATGCAACATGGAGCTTTAATAAAGGCAACTTTTTAGCACAAGAAGCCATAAAGTTAAGTAGTCATGTGCAGAACGAAAGTGTTCTGGGAAAAAGCTATATTGGAGGTAGTAGAAATCCTCTCATTCCATGGTTGTTATGATGTCATTTGTCCTTTTCTTACTGTTGACAGGCAGTGCAAGAGATGGCTCAGCTTGAGTTAATCAGCCGGCTGTGTGGCTCCCCCACACCAGCTGTCTGGCCGAATGTCATCCACCTACCACTCTTCCATACCTTCAAGGCAAAGAAGAATTATACACGAAAACTTAGAGAAGAATTTAGTCTGTAAGTCACTTGTGGTTTGTGGGTTTCATTACCTTTCCCATTTGTGTCATGAAAAGTTGGATCTTAAGGATTTGCTCTTCAAAGACTACATATCATGATGATGGTTTTCTCAAAGCACATTTATGTTTTGAATAATTTTGCAAGCCAAATGTACAGAAATGTGAATCTGTAAGATATTACTGGAAAGACTTAGTTGAGCATGTGTTGAGCATGTGTTGAGCATGTGTTGAGCATGTTAGTTGAGCATGTGTTGTTACACTGTTGCCACACACAAACAAGCAATACTGTCCTCAGCTCAAAGGAACGACAAATTTGCAAGATGTGACCACAGCATACCGCTTTGTGATTCAATTTATTTTTATTCGTTTAATATTTAGTCATGTTAAGATTAAGATATCGTTTGATATGGATGGTTACACATGTATTATGAGATTGATTGAAGTTGTATTTAGAACTACACGTACAGAACTGTGTAAAATTAAGGGTCATATTTAGATGGTAGTTTATTCAAATTTATTAAAAATGTTTATCTATTTGCTGCCCTCTTGTAGTTTACCAAAACAGGCTCTGGACTTACTAGATCGTATGCTTGTCCTGGATCCGGAGAAGCGTATCACGGCCACGGACGCATTGAATTGCTCATGGCTGAAAGGAGTAGATGTTACCAAGATGCCAGCACCAAAGTGAGTTACAAACTTTTCCTTATTTTCCCTATTTTTTATATTTTATATTTTTTATGTTTGTCTTCCATTTTAACAAAAAGGGTGAACTTCGGGCTAGCCACTGCTGATCATTCAAGTCTATGTTGCATATGTTGATATCTGTAAAAGAAAAACGACTGGATAGATTGTATGGAGTTTTACATCACACCCCTTGTCATATTTTCATGCCCCCTTTCATTGTACTGTTGAAAGAGCCAAAGAAAAGAAAATCCTAGCTTCTGTAATGCCTCATGTACAGTACACTGAGCAGGACTTGTCAAGTGGTAAGTATATATTCATTTAAAGTTGTATAAGTATTGATGTATAATTGATGGATAATAATGATGAGATTGATGTGACATGCTCTTTTTTTCTTCATTCCCCCCCCCCCCTCTTAACTCGCAAGTTTCTCTTTGTTATTGCTTGATGTCTTTGCATCCCCTTATCTAGCCTCCCACATTGGCAGGATTGTCATGAGATGTGGAGCAAGAAACGTAGACGCCAAGAGCGACAACAGCAACAACAGCAGCAACAGCAGCAGCAGCAACAGCAAGCTGGTCAAGGTAGCCAGCCGGAGGCAACCCTGTCCAAGCAGGCTCGCAAAGAGGCAGCGGGGCTGGGGTTGGTCTCCACCGACGATAAAGTGGAGATACCAGGGATCGGTGGTGGCGGTGATCAGCCACAGACCAAGTCAAAGCCGGTGGAGGAGACTAAGGAGACCCCCGTGCCACAGAAGGCCGCGGTTTCCAAAAAGGAACCTCGCTCTGAGGCGAAACCACCGACCAAGGACAAACTGTTAACCCTGATCAACATGTCCAAAGATCAGCCATCTTTAGATATCAACAAGTTAGCAGAGGCAGTGAACGTCAAAGTTGATCCCACCACCATTGAACTCTTGAAAAACTTGAACATGCAGCTGATTTTAGCGGCTGCCGCCAGCAAGCAGGGAGAGAAGCAGGCTGAATCCAATGCAGCTGCTCATCTAATGGATATATTAACCTCCAAGTCATCGGGCAAACCCGAGAAGAGTTCCCATTCGAAGGCAGACAACACCCCGTCTTCTGCCAAAGAAGAAGCTTCGAGGTCTAACATGAGCAGCCTACAACAATCAGTTTCCACTCTATTTGGTAAGCCAATGAATTCTGCTGGTTCCACAGAGGCCCCAATCCCGTTTCTTGATAGTGATAAGGAGTCCCGAACAAGCAGTGTACAGGAAGAGACACAGGATTCCCTTCAGAGGTCTCACTCCAACCCTGGATTCGAAACTCAGATGAGTTACGATTCCAATCAGTCCGAACAGGTAGACACGTATGAAGGAATTGATGAGGGGGATGATTCGGTGTATAGTCAATCAGGTAGTAGTAGTATGTGGAAACCCCCCACCCCAGATGGACCCCCTCCTCCAGATTCACCTGAACAGGGTTCAGGCGTCACCCATGACTTTTCCTTGGCTACCCCTGGAGTCAAAGCTGCCCTCATGCAAATGCTTCAGGGTAAACCGTCCGGGTTAGGAGAAGATGCCTCTCTCTCCCCTTCCCAATCGTCTTCATACAGGGAAGAGGGGAACACCATAGATAGTGAAGAAAGGGGCTCTAGACCGGAACAATCTTTTAACGATAATTCCCACAGTTCCTCCTTTCGGGAGAGATCTTTGCCCGAACAAGATTCTAGTTACAGGCAGAGGCATTATGGGTATGATTCTGACAGGGGCAGCAGACCAGATCTGTCTTCAATGAGTAGTAGGGATAGAGGTCCAGTGTTATCAATGCCAGAGAGGGGAGGATCAGTTATGGATGGTAACTATGGTAGAATGGCTGGCAGGGGTTCAGTAGGGCCGAGACAATACGGGAGGGGTCGATCCTTGGGGGCAGGTCCCGGGACAGGATGGAGGTGACCTGGCAGCAATTTAAAAGTGATGTGTATATATAATATACTGGAAAGGAACATTGGAACTGACGGAAAAACGAATTTTGAACAAGGTTTTCAGAAATGTGAAGTAAGATCACTTCATCTAGGGTTAACTCTCGACGACGAGGGAAAATGTTTCAATTTTGCTCTCTGTGTATTGCCAGCTGTAGAAAATGATTTATGCAGTACCATGGCCAGGGAGGATTTTTGTGATCATATAGCTACAGACTACAGTGTGAGAACTCTTCCAAAATAAGATCGATATTTAGTGTCCTGAAATGTGTCAGGTCTAATGTCATGAAAGTAAGTACTTATTCAAACTTTGCAAGGGTTTAGACCTTGGAGGAAATATCATGTGAGGTACTTCTTGATATAAGTTACAAATGGAAGTATATTTTCTGTGCCTGATGGAACAAAACAAAATGGATCTTCTGGTCTTTTTTCAGCTATTTCCTATCAAGAGATAATAAAGAAATGTTAGATTATGAAGCAGTGTCAACGTCTAGTTTTTAGTGTAGCACACAGATATTGATAGATTATTATTCTGAAATGCATTACAAAAGTAAAAATTTGATCAGACATGTAATGAAACTATTTATTACAAGAATCACCTAGAGAATGATATTCTCTTTATGATCAATATTTCATAATCTATACCTGACAGATAAATCCAAAATGAGCTGAACTCTTCTGATGGGATTTCCATGTGATGTAATAGCTTCCTCTATATCTATCCACATTTGGGTTACCAAAGCATCAAATCACTTTTTTTTCAGGTTGATTATCAAAAATTATATTTGTCAAGTTTTGTAGGCATTTGGTAAATTCTTGCCCTTTTTCTGACATCCCCCCCCCCCCCCTTGTTTCGCTTTCTCTCTAAAGTTGATGTTTATAGCAGCTGGTTGTGTTTGCAACGTGACAATTGTCAAGCAGTTACATTTGCACAAAACTTCATTGTGGATTTGTGTCACATCATTGTGTCTTAATAGACGTTGAATATGGTACAAGAGGCCTTTCCCCTCTGAAATCAAATAGGCAACAGTTTTAGTCAAGACTTTTGATATTTTCAAAACGTCATTGGCATCGAGTGATGATGATGGTGCTAATTTACCAGCTTCATGCACCATTTGGGACGAGAATAAAATACTATATATATATAATGTATATATATATGTATATATATATATATATACATATATATACATATATATACATATATATATTTATATAATGTGGACAGGTCAGAAGGAAGTATTGTGGCAGTGAATTTACCAAACTTTTTCTTTACTTGCTGTTTCTCAAAGAAAAAACATAACATGACATCTGAAAATTTCAGTAAGTTATGATATATTTAAGATGTTAATTTTTTTTGGGGGGGGGGAGGGGGGGTTTGAATGGGATTAGACTGATTGACATCAGTCTTGAAGTGAAGTTGCAATGATGGAATGAAAGTGACACCAATTTGTCCAAGAAATGGTGTCAAAATTAGTAACATGGATTTGTTGATTTAATTTGAACTTAGGAAATGCTTTAACATTGTCAAATTTTTCACCCTGCACTTCCCCCATGCTGAGCATGACAGACTTGACACCATAAGATGCAACAGTGTTAAAAAAAAGCTTTGTAATGATCAAGATAAATACAAGAGAAAAAAGTGTGCGTCTTGTTTCCTTTGTTTCACTGAAAAGCACTTTTTGTTGGTTCCTTGTCATGAATTGTGTATGTATTGAAGGTGACTCTTACAATGTTATAGTTGGAAGCACAAAACAGTCAATTTGAACTAAAAGGACCTATTTATATATATTTATCAATTAGTTATATGGATTAACATTTATTATATGGAAATATCCAAAACTGTTTTGATTCTCATTTAGTATGTAATTCCTGATAGATGTTACCCTGTATTTTATTTCAGTGTTACAGACTGATAAATAACTTATGAATTGTGCTGGAATACTGATAGTTAACTTCAAAGTTATAATATAAAACAAAGGGCTGGGGAGTTTTACAGGTTTACCTGTTAGGTTCATATGACTACCAGAATGAAACCAATTTTTACAGAGTTTATTTAGGTCAACAGATGTCAAATCTGAAAATTTGTAAACATGAGAACTCAAAATTATCTGGATGTAATTTTCACTTGGTATGTTGACCAACCTTATTGAATACTAGTCTTGTCTGTGGATGTCAAAGATCATTTGAGATCAACAGATGTCAAAGTCTGAAAGCTGTAAACACAACTCCAAAAGTGAACCTTTGATTTATGTGGTAATTGAAAACACACTTTTGCATTCTGCAGAGGTCAAAGGTTAGTTGAGGTCAACAAATGACGATTGAAAAACTAGGAATATCCAATTGTTTGCATTTGTTTAATTCTGAAAACCATGTAATAGTTGCAATGGCGAAGCTTTAATGAACTTCATAATTGGATTTAAGTATGAGAACCTTGTGTAAACTGCAGTTTGCAATGGTTGTAGTTAAAGCTTCTAATACATGAAACTAAGAATGTTTACAACAGCTGCCACAATGGAGGCTTACAGCATACTAGTCAGCACTTGTTATAAACATAGATTTCATTTCACTGATGCAGTTTAAGTTTCTTTTGTTAGCCAGTGAAAGAAGTCAAAGAACTCTATTGTTACCTATGGATAGCAAATGCCATTCGAGGTCAACAAGGTCTGAAAATTGTAGACTCCATTGTAGGGCCTTCTAGGGCCTAATTTTAGGCCATCCTCATTGCAGGTCCCAAGAAACCTAAATCCTGTGAAATCAATAATCAACTTGAAAAATTGTTGAGCGTTCTCATATATAATGTGACAAGGGATCACAAAGCTAACTGACTTTCTGATTTGATGCAGTAGATTATCTTTGTGATTTTCTGAAAATTTAAACTGATTAATAGCTTAGTTACTTCATAACAAGATAATGTTGAGTTACATTGGACTGTATAATTCTGACATAGTGTTTTAATTGATTTTGTTTTGACATTGTCAAGTTCTTATTGCTAATTGTGGTTGTATCAAGTGGAAATACATTAAATTTGCTCATACTGTAGGTCCAGGTGAATTCAGTGAGGTGCTTTAATTGAAACAAAGTTTAATAAGTGACAGATAGAATAATTACACCTGATTAACATGTTTATGAAATCTAAAAGTGAAGTATCATAAGAATATTCCTGTGGTTAACTTGATGATTAATATTATTCGGAATTAAAAACTTTTATTTTAAGTACATAACTTAAGTTTTGTCATTATATTCTATGGTACGAATTTACGCCTTAAAACATTTCACAGACTTTGCTATTCCTAAATGATGTAACTCTTTATCGCAATATGTTGCTTGTATATGATAAGAAATATTAATGTTGACAAACCTGAGCATTGATAACAAATTGATCGCTATATTTTAATTTGCTATCGTGGAACGAAACTGAGAATTGGGATCTGTTGTGGTTGGTAATTTGGCCAACAATATCTGTAGGCTTAATTGAAATATTACAAGCAGAAAAGGAAGGGGGGGGGGGGGACTGTTTAAGCACACCCACAAAGTTCCTTTAAACCTAGCTAGTATTTATCTCCCAATAACATGTCAAATTTATCCCATTTTGATGATTGATATCAGCTGTTATTTCCCTCCTAACCTCTCTAAAAGAGTACAACGCTTTCCTTTTGCTGATAATTAAATGTATACTTTTCTATATGAAAGCGAATGTTATAAAGGATGAATGTATTTGTCATGTGTATACTGCTTTGAACGAAACACCATCAACATTTCTGAGGATTTGCTATGCGAAGAGGAGGCAAGGAAAGGATGCCGTTTTTAAACGACTCTTCTGAAGAGGAAATTAGAAGACATCACAAGATTGTTCCTTCTGTCGGAGCTGGCAGATAAGGGCGATAATGGCTTTGTTTATTATCACTTCAAGTGGACTCTGGCACGGATGAAACAATGATCAGGATGGAATGTGGATGTAGAACAGCCATAAGAATGGAACTCTGGAATTAATATCTTGTTTAATTGTCAAATAAAAGAAGACTTTTATTAAAGTGGATCTTTTTCGTCTTGTGTGGTTTGAGGACTGAGATGGAGGAAAAAAACTGAGACAACAGGTAGGGTCGTAAACTATTAATAAGATAAATGGGTGTAAACAGAAGCATTCTTTGGAAATCAAAGTGTTCTCTAAGATTGAAATGGATCTTTTCTTCCTTCCAAAAAGATGTGACGAACAATCCACATTTTAGTGATTTATTTAGTTATCAAATCAAATTATTTCCTTACAAAGTTATGTGTTCACAGGGTAACCTTGAAGCACAGAATTATAATTTTTGTAACATGTTATGAACATGCAAGAAAAGAGTTTGAATTTAGTCGTTCTTCAGACCCAGTTAATTTTTGATAGTTTGTTTTTCCTTAAAGTGTTTTTAATTTGAGACAATATATTATTTTGCCCTCAAAGGACGTAAGGCCGTCCCTTTATTATGCCTTTAGCTTCATAATGAGAGAATCAAGTGACTATGATGGAATTGCCTTCAATGGGCATTGGCCTATCTGATGAGGGAAATCAAATATTTGAAGGTATATCTGCATACCACTTTTATGATGGCTGTTTGCTTAGTGGCATACCTTTCAGGACAATCATATACTTTCAGATACATCAAGGAAGAGATGTGAAAAAGGATTTTGTAGATGTAGTTCAAGTGGCAGTATATTTCAGATGAAGGATTGTGGAACCATCAGCTTATAGAGGTTAATGACAAGGATCCCATAAAATTGTGGAAATTAAACATTCTACTGTTATAAACTGCTAAGTTTTGCAACGACCATTTTACTTTCAAAATATGCTTCTGGGTACCGCCCATGATACATTTTCTGTGTTATTTGAATCATTCTCCTTTGCACCTTGTTTGGGTTTAACCCCATTTACTGTCCCATGTTGGTTCTGTTACAAGTTTACCAGTATGTACAACAACTGCCCCACATGGTTCTTGTCTAACTCTAACCCACACAGTTCTTGCCCTACAAACACTGGGAATTTGTGATCGCTAATGTAAAGGTTATATAAACTCCAGTGTTTGTGGAAGTGATTGCCTTACTCAGTATTTCTTGCAGAATGTTTTGTTTAAAAAAGAAAGTAGTTTACACAAGATAAACCGAGACTTCTACAAATGAAGTTTGAGGAAAAACTGCACTGCTACTAACTCGCCCCCTCAGTCAAAATAAGACAAAAACAGTAATAAGTTGCACTATTTTGGAAATCTCTCAATCAGTAACATCAACTGGCAATTATATCAAGAATTAAAAGTGAAAATCAAGGCTCTTGTAACCTATGGCCTGTGTACATAGTAGATTAATGGTATAAAACATCTGCCTATGTCCTACACTTAGTGATACATGTGAAAGACATTACTCTTGCCCAATAGTGATTTGTATGCAACAGTATTTAATAACACCGAATATATAAAGTATGGGAAATTGCTGGATGAGTAAACTATAAGCAAAATTATTCCATCTGAAATTGAGAGAGGAGTGCAATAGCCCACTAATGTGGTAGTTCTCATTTGTAACCACCAACGGATGAGGGGAGGGGGGTATGCATGTCCCGGTGAAAAGTCAAATTTTGATCTTCTGGTTTCAAGGACACATGGAAAACCCTGCAGTTTAAGATAACACTCTTTACTAGAAAGGACAATTTGTACTAATGCAATTATTTTCATCACCATTGAACTGTTTAAATTACTTTTCACACGGTAGACCTATTGATCGCAGCATTGACACTAATATAGTTCAGTGTAAAGATGGATCCCTGCCCCACCCACCCACATTCAAATTCTGGCTCCCCCTTCCTCAAACTTCAAATAATGCCAAGGGTCTGTTAGTACACAAAACATGCAACATCGAGCAAATGAAGAAACAAGAAAGGTAACTCAAGATATAGTCTTGGCTCAAATAATTTGATCCACTCCTACCCCCAGTCCCCTTCTGCCATTTAGATCGTTTGATCAAGACATTGTACCATTGCTGAGTGGTTGGTGTTTTTGAATGAGAATTGAAACAACCTAAAATTGAGTCTTAAGTATAACTAGATACTAGTTAACAGAAGGGCCTGTGATATTATGGTCACTGCTTTGAACCCTACTGTTCTTGCAAAGGTCATTTGCGGTCACCAGAGGTTTAACGTCTGAAGCTGGTAAAACAAGGTAAATTCACAAATAAAACTTGGGCAAACTTGATACCTAACATGTGGAACCAACTTTGTGAATAAGAGAAATTTTTTTTCCTAAGGTCACAGGTCATTACTGGCCAATAAACCTTGTAAACAGCTAAAAATAAAGTTTGAATGAACTACATGCCTGGTATGTCAATAACAGTTTGTGAGTCCAGAACTTGTTACTTCTAATCAAAGGTCATTTGAAGTCAAAGGTCGAAAAAGCTTGTAAGGTCACTTTACTCTAAAGTAAAGCTGGAATTTAGATCAATTAATTTACATTCGTGATTACCAAAACTTTGTTGTTATCTATTGGGCAAAGGTCATTTAAGGTCAAAATTTTAAATCTTGCATGCAGTGTTACAATGAGCTTTCCCATAGAGAATGTTGCAAGGAATCACTAAGCTAGTTTTCTTTTTTAACACCTTGAGACTACCTTCTTCTTAAAGGTCACAGGTCATTAAAACACCTTGTACACATGAACTACCAATAAAGTTACAATAAAATCCATATAATAGCTCAGTGAAGCTCTGTGAGTCGAGAAGTGTAGTTATCTTTTAGTTGAAGTCGAGTGTCATTAGAGGTCAATGTCTAAAAAACTTTGCAAAGACAGTTCACTCCAAAAAAAAGCTGATATTAACATAATTTTGATTAATTTACATTTGTGATTACCAGCACTTTGTTGTCACCTGTTGATTCAAAGGTCAAATCTGGCATGCAGTGTTACATTTGCCTTTCCCATAGAGAATGTGGCAAGGAATCATAAAGCCTATTGGCTCTCCAGTTTGCCTTTCTCTTTTTAACACCTTTCGACTACCTCTACCAAAGAAATATATTAATGGATATAAATATCACACTAGTCAAAAAATTTGATGTTGTTTTGGAAGACAATCAATCCATAATTATTACCATATTTGAATAACTACAGTTTAGTACAGTATTCACTCTCCAATGATATTGCTCCCATTAATGTAATACACTATTAAATCTTTCAATCGGAAACCATGTATTATTCAATAACAATGAAAAATGGATAGCCCCTTTATCATTGCAACATAGCCATAATTACAACATTACTGCTAGATTGTGATAAAATATACTGAAGCTAAAAAGTATTCAAACTAACTAACAAACACAAATTTACATGATACAGCCTTCAGAAAGATAAACATCAAAACATTACTATAATTAATATAATTCCTGTGATAATCGTGGAATTTACTAGTTACAAATAGTTTTGTCACAAATGTTTAATCCAACTGCAAACTTTTAGAAGCTGTGCAGAAGTTTATGCAGCATAACGAAATTAGGTTTATATAATGAGTATCTTGTAGGTCCATGATAGAAGAGTAATAAAAGCTGAAAATAATGTAGACTACTAATTTAACCTGCATTCATACATTACCATGCATCTCAAATCATCAGTGTATTCCCATGTCGGCAACAAAAATATATTGTCCCGCAGGCAAACTAAATCGTCCATATTGTCTACCTCTGTGTATATTGTTAGTTGTGAAGTTGCATTTGTAAATGGACCATGCTACATGTTTATGATACACTAGGCAGAAAAAGTAGAACATATCCAGGGAAATGGGGACCTAACGGAACCCTCAATCCAGTGAGATTTCAAAAGTTAACATGCTAGCATTTAAGATTTCCTCTAAATCCCGAGAGAGAATTTTTGAATGTTAAAATATGTATTTTTTGGGTGTTGACTTTGCCACAACTTGGTTTTGCTATAGGCCTACTGAACCTATGACAGAAATTTACAAGAATTAAAAAAGAATACTATAAAAGCCCACTGAAAGAAATATTAAAATGATTAAATTAAGCATAAACTTCATAGGTTTGCAAATGAATAAAACTTCAATTTTGTGGGACAAAACTTGTTCATTGGGAGTGGTGAAATCCTCGTTTCCACATGTGTGTTTGTCTTACTTTATGCCAAGTGTTTGATTACAGGATAGTAGGTTAAAATGTAAACGAAGCCATCTGTTTAAACTATACAGACAAAACGGAAGACTAAAATAAAATTGACAACTGTCAGACTAGGCTTATAAATAGTGAATGAAGCAAATTACATATACATGTTCATTTCAGTTCAAAACCAAATACATTGACAGCTATAAATTTTTTTAGTGGCTAGTCATAACTTCCAAAACCCCTCCCACTCCTCCTCCCCCATGCCCCCAAGGAAATGTTTTGGATAAATATTAGGACATACACCCAGTATGTCTGCACCATGACAGAAAATGTTCACAGCACTGTGCAAAGGCTATTTTAGACAAAATTTGTAAATCACAAAATATTCTAACTCATTTTGCAAGTTTCTTGGGTAACCTATGATCTTGGTCCAAATATTTGGACAAGAAATGTCGTTATTGCTAGTCCAGGAGATGCTATAATTTCTAAAAATACTCTCTGAATTGAGATGAATTTGTTCCTTTAAAGTGCAAGAACCACACTACTTTAGCCCACTAAAACTTTTATCCACTAGTTGTAGACCAAGTGTAAAAGTAAACACCTTTTAATGCTGGACATGACATTCAATAAAAATTACAGCTTTAATTCATTAATATATTTCCCTTAAATGATAACATAAAGTAAGTAGGGACTACAGGACAGTATGTCCAACCAATATCTATTAACTTTAGCCACAATATCAGCAATTCAATAGATTGCTCGACAAAACCCAAGAAACACAATCGTTAGTTTTACTGAGCCAACTACGTATTTCAATCAAAGATGGGAAGCCTGATTTGGAAGTATATTTCCACACAACATTTGTATCACTTGGTGCATATGGAGAAACCCATTGCAATGTATCAGAATAAGCTTGCACTTGATACTTCATGTCAACACATTCTGAATTTGTCATCATCTCATGTTCTAAAATACCCAAAATGCTCATTTGGCCTTCCATAGATCTGTCCAGGTTTTGTGCATATATCATGCAAATTTCAGCATACTCTTTTATCCCACTTGACACACATTGTACATGCCATCTCATTACATCAGAATTAGCTGAATAAGATGTTTACCTCAAGCTTTCATGAATTATCACCTCCAACTCGAACTGATCTATCCAAAAAAGACTCGTTCGGCCTTCCATAGAACTGTTGAGGACTCTGTGTCATCTCTATAATATCACGCCCTGGTGGCACAGCTAGACTGTGGATGGTTCAAATCCATCCGTGATGACCAATGGCATCTTCCTCAACTGTTCTGCTTCGTCTACGCATAGGGGCAAGTCTCCTGTAAAGTTAACAATAAACAGATATTTGTATACAGAAATTTAGTAGGCCTACTCGTAATTTCATTTTAAATAGCTTGAGGTATCGTCAAGTCAAGATGCATTGAGAACATTGACCATATCAAGAACATATATCAGTTCACTCACAACTAAGATCTTTCAGACCTGATAACATCACTAATGTCATTTCACAAACTTTTCTTTGTTTTAGAAGAGATCTTAACTCTACTTGAATTGACTATTAATTCATCTTTCAGTGCTTCATTACTAATGTTTAACAAACACCTGGCTTGTTTCCTACCATAGTCACATTTCGCTTTCTAAAGTGCTTAGACTTTCACATACCTACCCTTTAAGGCTCTATCACTATCTTCCAAACATATTATTTGTGCAGTTTCTAAGCCTGATCATGTGCTTGCCTGATCAAGTGGTTTCCTGATCAGCTAGATCAAGTGGTTGCCTGATCAGCTTGATCCAGTGGTTGCCTGATCAGCTAGATCAAGTGGTTGCCTAATCAGCTTGATCCAGTGGTTGCCTAATCAGCTTGAACCAGTGGTTACCTGATCAGCCTGATCAAATGGTTTCCTGATCAGCTAGATCAAGTGGTTGCCTGATCAGCTTGATCCAGTGGTTGCCTGATCAGCCATTATAAAGTGGTGTCATAGTATTGACCTGTATCTTATATGTATCCTATGAATCTTATTAGTCTAGCAATAGATACAATTGTTGGGAAGGTGTTGAATACTAGACTAAAGCACTAACATAAGTTGTGTTGAAGGAGTTTATATAGTAGAAAGCGTAACTTAATATATATTCTCCCAGCAGAAAGATTGTGTGATAATAATAAAAAGTAACATAAGACATGTGTTTCACGTATTTGCTATATATTTGTTTGAGGATTGTTTAACGGAGAGAGATACATTAATTTCCACATACAGAGTGCTTCATGTGGACATAAAAATGTAATCAGGAATCTTAACCAAAACACTTACCCAACCAGCTTCAAGCAATTGTCAAATATATGAGCACTTGAAAGTTGTTATCAGCCTTCATGATGAAAGGAAGAGGAACTTAAGTGGGTAGAGACCTTAAGTGGATCAATTTGGGGGGGGGGAGGAGGGAGGGGGAAGGGGGAGCACAACTGCAACCAGTTTTTGTGGTGGGCTAGGAAGATCAGAGAGCTTATATGTATTAAGGTTAGGATAGGTAAGCAAGGAGTGAACTATATCAATAAATTTCCAGTGCAGAATATTTTCCACCCACCCTGAGGACTGGAAACCATATCCTGTATGCTAACTCAAGTAAAGTAACAACTAAGATTGATACAGCAAATCTCCCACAAACCACATACTTTCCATCTTCTCATACACTTTTATTGTAACCTAGCAGTGTAGACATGTGAGCATCTGGATTCTGGACATAACCCATTCTGCAACTTACCAGCTTATTGGATTTCCTTTCAAGTAAGATCTCATTATGCAAATATACTTTCTCATCAAAGCAAATAAAAAGTATGATTGTAAGATAAGTTTCTGACAAACAAGGGATAATTAATTTTCTAATAAATGTTCACTTTTAAGCTAGACGATACAAATTTATAAGATAGGAAGCTTCCATTATGAATATGCAGAGCTGACTTATGACAACAAAATATCTCTCTTGAAAAAACATTTTTTGACGAAGCATCAGGTTCTTGTGAACATCACCAGCATTCAAGAACTGGTGGTCTTGGAACTCTTTACAAATCAACATTTATTAACAATTCAACACTTAAGGAACATTTCTGAAAATGTGTCTTGCAAAAACACAACATCAAAAACCATGGGGATTCAGCAGTAAGTACAACAGGCGGTAACAACTGTTCTTCAATCTTTTGGGGGAAAACCGTTCGTAAACAGTCAAATTTCTTACGCACAAATCTAGTTCTGCATCGTGGTTGCACTAGCTTGCTAATGTTACTTTTCTGTTCTTCTCTGTCTCTCTCTTCTAGTTAAGGAGAAATAGTTGACTAACCTCAAGTATTAGAGTTCCACCTCAGAATGAACACAATGCTTATATCTAGTTCTGCATCATGGCTATACTAACTTGCTAATATTTACTTTTCTGTTCTTCTCTGTTTCTCTCTTCTACTTAAGGAGCAATAGTTGACTAACCTCAAGTGTTGGAGTTCCTACGTTGCAGCGGGGGGATTTCCCTCTCTTCTCTCCAGCTCAGCCCAGGGGTTTTGCAACATGTCATCTTTTACATATCGCTCAATGGGAGCATCTGATCCTCTCTGAAAGTGGGGGAAAATAAAACAATAAATTTATACTAGTTAAGATATTATGTAACATACATCTCTACGATGTTACCTTTTAATAGGCAACATCATAAACAGTGCAGAACATTGTTTCACTTTATCTCTTTCCCTACCTTATGACCTCCTCCTCGTCCACCACTACCACCTGAGAACCTTCTGTCTTTATGGAATGTCTTCTGTCCCTGTCTTTTGTCCCCATACTGTGTAGTACCTGCACCCATCGAAGGTCGCCCTCTCTGACCCCTGTTGTTGTTGGAATACGGTGTTGAGAAAGGCTGCATGGGGATAGGAGAGTAACTTGGCTTGTGTGGTGGGGTAAAGTGAGGACTTCCTCCGGAATGGTGAGGGGAATATCCCCACTGGTTACTTGGCATGCTCTGACTATGCTGTCTGAAAAATACAAAAGCATGCAGTTAGAATCACAGCAACTTTAGAATCACTTTTCAGCTTTGCATTGACAAGCAACAAATATTATTACTATAAATCTTGCTTCGGATACTTACGTGTGATAGTTAATAACTTCACATGTATAATCAACTTATACAGGGTGTACTGTTGGCACTGTGATCACGCAGGCTTAACATACCTCTGACCTGACCTGACCTCTGACATACCTCTGAGTTAAATTGGAACTATTAGGTACTCTTAGTCCACTGAGATCATTAAACATGCACTGGTTGTGGCATTCACATTTCAAAAATTAAACTCATCCACCCAATAAACATACGTAATAAATAATGTGTGGACCTGCCTTGAATTGGAATATTGGCTGTAGTGACGTGGAGATGAATGACCCCATGGTGACCTCTGACCTGGGTGTCCCCCATGGTATGGATTTGGTGGCATCTCTGGTGTTCTCTTTCCTGGCATCCCACCTGCGTAGGGGTTTGGTGGTTGAGACATTTCTAGGATGCTAGAATAGACATTAAGCAATGAATGATATTACTCCACAAAATATACATGAACTTGAAAACAAACCCTAACACTTATCATTGTCTTTCTTTCTTGAACTCTTTCTTTATTAGTTGTCTCAACCTTCTTTCATTAATTATACATAGTCCGTAGGCTCCCCTATGATAGCATTGTGTGTGTAATTTGCAATAGTCTGGGTGTATTATGCTGCAGTGTGTAGGGAAAGACCAAGTACCTGAACACCATGTGTCTGATATGATTGTAGTCCCTATATGGTAAATTCACGATAGTAAGTCCAATAATCTTCTTGTAATATAGGATAGCGATAATGATGATCTTGCTGAGTTTGCCTAGTATATTAGTGAACTATTCTTCAGCTATGTGATTTCATTGATGGTTTGACCAAATTCCGCCGTAAATGTTGAGAATTATACTTGTAAAGGTTGGGAGTCAAAATTGCTCGAAGCAAATAAAAATGCCTGTAAATTTGATCATGCATTGAAGTTTAAAGCCGTGGAATACACAACTTAAGTAATGTTTCCTTGTTTGCGATTGAAAAATTAGTTACAACTTGACTTACAGCCATGGCAACTAGAGTGTCTATATCTGTGCAACTGCATAACACAGTATGTGAAGTTACACAAGGTTACAGTTGTAGACCAATACCAGTTACCACTGTAGGCCTAATAATGATAATCAGCAGTTATTTTTATGACGCTTTAGCAATCACAAATGTGGAAGAAACCTGCAAGGGCTTCTGGATTACAACTTAACACGTCAGGTGGCTTCTAATTCAACATTTTAACTCCAATTTGGATATTTTTCAATTTAGAAAGTCATTTTAGCTGGGAAAACCGTAGATTGATCTTGGATGAAAAACCCACCTTACTCTGACCCGGCTGAGAATCAAACCCCGAACCCCCTGATTACGTGTAGATTGCGTCCATAAGGGACGGTAAGCCTCATTGCTTCAAATGCCACCGTCTTTATCCACTCGCCCACAGCACTGGTCCAGTACTGTCCACCAAGTGCATATCATCTTGCTTGGTGGAAAGAATAGGCCTTTGCAAAATAGGAATGGCCTGGGCTACATTTTGACTATAATTCCCCAATTCACTGAGACATTAACTGAAGAAGAAAGTAATGTTTCCGTCTCTAGTATTGTCCTAGACCCTTGCGTCATCTATCCAAGTTATTGTAGCCTAAATCAGGCCTAGCCTATTCTTATCCTATATATATTGTTACCTAGGCTAGGTAACATTAGGCTAACACTAGTAACAGCCGAAGAGAAGGCATAGGCTAAGTTAACATTAGGTCTAGACTTAGCCTAGGCAAAATTAACTCAAGCTTATTAACGGTTCAAACCATCAAACGCCGGCCTAATGCTTTGTTATTGTCATATCAAGGAATACCACTAATCACTGATGTTGGAAGTTAATTTGGCCTACCTTGTTCATTAACAATTTCAAAAACGCGATCACAGCTTTCCTAGTCCCAGACGAATTTTGTACAACCTATGCTATCCTGCTTGGTTTCGCACTGTTGCATATATTATACGAAAGCCAGTGACCTTAGTATAAATCAGAGCCGTATATGCTCTGGTATAAATGTACAGACTTTGATTCAATCTACGTGCATTGGGAGTACATCAATGTATGTATGCACATTCTGAAATGTACATTCTGTAATGTAATTACTCAAGCGACCGAGTACCACTACCAGATTACAGTATCAACGTCAATATCATCCTAATCACTAAAATCGTTTTCTTTGCATTATTTCTTTTACGTTTTCTTGTATACTGGTGCTGATGTCAATAACTTATTTCCTATCCAATCCTATGTACGCAGGCTTACTGTGTAACTCAGATCAATGATAAATTTCCGGCTTCTGTGACTTCCTGGACGCTGGATAGATGAGATTACAGACTGTCTTGTATCCTTGTTGTTAGTCTGACTAGACTGGGGGCAGATCTACAAGGAAACGAACTGTTCATCTTCAGGTCGTCATACGCATAGAGTGATAGACAATCCAAAGTTAGGACTAAAGTCAGACAGAATGAAATATTAATTTGAAACCAAAGTAAGTTTTTCTCTTTAGCCTAGCGGTTAGGCCTGTTGTCAAAACGGTGAGTTACGGTAACGTTAGTCGTTACCATTTACACAGAGAACTTATAGCAAATATATAGGCCCAGCAGTAACATTGTAACAAGTATATAGGCCTAGGACCTTTAACAACATAATACAATAAAATTTACTGTAACATTCGTGCCTGGACCTAAATTTTGTAAGCATGTAACAAACAAAAATTGGTTGTGGCTTTTTCTCCATGATCGGTGAATACACAGCACGCTTGCTTATATCCCATCACATTCACATTTGGTGATCTGAGGTACTCATCAAACCATAGAGAAAGTATTTGGATAGATTGCTTTCCATCTGGCTTAATTCATTATAATAACTTAATGTACCATAGAGACCTAAAGAAGTTATGTATACTTGTTAGCACTAAGAGTGGGGGGGGGGGGGGTTATGGCCCTGAGGGTGTTGGCCCTTCAGTTTTGCGGGTATGGGGTACTCCCAAGATATTATAAATATAGGAATTTTTGTGATGTGGTGAATTCTGAAGTAAATTTAGGCTATAAGTTAGGTTTTCAATTAGTTGTGCTAATTATTATTGTTTGTGGGTAGGGGGTTAGTTGAAGTGGAAGGAGTTGACCCGGGCATCATCTGGATACATCTGTTCCTCATTGGGTTCTGGTTATCTCCCTACGGTCCATTGAATAAGCTTTACACCAGGCACATATTACACCTACAAACTGGTAATCAAGCACCCCTTATATAACCGAAGATCAGGTAAATATGCACCAGTCCATAACTCATTTGACTGACGATCGGGTAAATGAGCATGTACCATACAATGGTATATTCAACTGACGATCAGTAAATATGTGCCCATAACAACTAACAAGTAAGAGCTCTTTCATTATCATCCCAATAATCAAATAACTAAGTACCAGTACCATGCTTATTGAACTGACGATCAGGTAATTTAGTATACAACTTAATCAACCCCGATGGAGTAAACAATTTTGAGAGCTCCATGGTTATTAAACCACTGATATTAACATAATAAAGTACCAGTGCAAAACTTAAATAACTGGATTGGGTGAATACCTTCCGCGGTCCACCAATAAAAAATATGTTGAAGAATAAGCCTAACATTGTGCATATTAATAATAATTAGATGATAATTAAATCATAGAAATGGTAGAAAAGTTAGGGATTCCTTTATGCATCATGCACTAACTGTAAATGGGAGAATATATTAGAATGTTATAATGCTACAGTACAGTACTGTGTTAGTTTAGTTTAGTTAACTAGTAAGTCCCGAGGGTTAGGAAGCTTGCCATTAGAAGTTCATTTGAAGCCCAATCCATGTGATGTTTATGGAAGAACTCTAGCTGACACCAACTAAGCCTTCTTGTTGTGATAAATTTTCAGAGAGTTATGAGGCAAGGGTGTGACTGTCTCATCCATAATGTTGTTGCCACAGACTAATTTATTGCTGATTCCTTCTTAAGGAGTATGCACACAGTAGGGTAGGATTGTCATCAAATTATAAATGTTATTTCAGTTCTTGCAGCTAGTGAAGAAAAAAAAGAAGAACACATTGATATGTTGTCTATGGATGACATCACAAATGATTGTGCATTTTATTAATCCAAATCAAACGAATAAATTGCAAAATTTGTATCTTAGCAGGGTGGGGGGGGGGGGGGGGGGTGTTTACATCTGAGACTTTCCTATGCCATTAATTGTAAACCTACTCCAAAGTGGAAGATCCCCATGGATGACATTTGACACCATTATTCATACATTGACAAAATTGTAAGTACATGGTATGTGTTTTCATTAAGGTTATGAAAGTCTGATCTTTCCCTCTTGAGATTGGTGTGGCATGTGAGATATCCTCCTGGCTGTTAGACTAAGTAGTTCAGTCACTTTAATTGATGACTGTCATATACTTAAAGGTTTGTTACCATACAGTGTGGTTTAGCAATACAATCTACACCAATAGCAGTGTTTGTTAACAATCTACAACACATAAAAAGTTAATTTTGTGGCTAAAGTCATTCATTTAGGACACCTATTACTAATGCAATATAAGTCACAATCTATAGTGATATGACAGTTATACAGGACCATAATAAACATTGCTTATAGTGATCATACACAGTTCCATATATGCTTTTACCAATTGTCAGACCTTACAAACTATTGTTTGTAACAGCTAGGGTGAGGCTACCCTCAACAGATAATGTTTCAGTTGAAGCAGAAGTTTTCCACCTGTGAGTTACTTTGTTATGCAGTAGGTTTGATGAGTTTATGCTGGTTCTGAGTTGGTGATGCATGACAAACTACTTTGCATAACAGTCCCATGCTGTGATGGACGGCTACCGTTAACAATATCTACATCTGTGAGCGCCAGCATATGTTTCAAGAAAAGATTGTGTTGTTCTCATATAGTATCAGTGATCCTGTGGTATATGGGACTTTAGCCATTGTACTACACTGAGAAAAAAAAAAACTTGCTGTTTTGAAAATTTCCAAAAGATTGATTACTGTAGTAAAGTGAGTGTATCAACCAAGCTTTAGTTCTGTAGTTCCTTTTAGTAGTTTCTTCATAAGGTAAGTAGTTTGTTAATACTGTTGTAGTGCTGTTTAACTGTTGGTTCAAATTGATTATCCACAGCAAAATCTCAGGATTAACCATTTCTCGATGAACAAGTAATTTATACCTGTAATGCAGCATTTGTATGTATGTATATATATGGGACAAGCTGCTCGTGTGTTTTATTCTTTTGGAAATAAAGTCAACCCTGCAGAAGAAATACATTGTGCTACTAAGTTGGATCAAATATTTGATTCACATTCCACAGTCACATTTGCCTACTTTCTTGTTATAATTCTAGGCCTATAGCTAAAACTAGAATTAACTCTGGTTTTTTGTGGGGGTTTTAGAAATCAGAGCAGTCAATAGTAAGTACCCAACTTTGAGTAATGTCAATGCTATCTGTGTTTTTATCAACATTGACTCGCTCTTTAACACAAATTACTTATTTTTACTTTTCCTTTCCCTTCAGATCAGAAACTGACTTTGTCATCAATCATGGCAGACCTTTTGGAGTGTCTCATCAAGCTCTCTGAGAAAGCTGGAAAACTTGCCAGGATTATTCGTTCCGAGCATACCCTCTTCAAGCTGCTGGTTCAGAGAAAGGACGATATACACAAGAACGACGACAGCTTCGTCCACGACTTTAAAACCCTCGGGGATGTATTGATTCAGGAGATGATTCGATATGAAATTCAAAAACAGGTGAGTTGTTATACGGGACAGAGGAGCAAACGTTCATTTCTCGAATTGTCAACATGCCAGAAATATATCTAGGAATGAGTATGTATTGTTTCCATGCTTCCTATGACTGTATCAGACAAAAGTGTTTATTTATGTACAGTAGTGGAGTGGTGCAGGGGTTGGGGAGGAGTGGTACAGGGGTTGGAGAGTGTTGGTGTGGGAGTGGTGCAGGGGTTGGTGGTGTTGGTGTGGGAGTGGTGCAGGGGTTGTGGTGTGGGAGTGGTGCAGGGGTTGGGGTGTGGGAGTGGAAGTGGTGCATGGGTTAGAGAGTGTTGGTGTGGGAGTGGTGCAGGGGTTTGAGGGTGGGGTGTGAGAGTGGTGCAGGGATTGGGGGTGTGGGAGTGGTGCAGGGGTTGGGGGTGTTGGTGTGGGAGTGGTGCAGGGGTTGGAGGGTGGGGTGTTGGTGTGGGAGTGGTGCAGGGGTTGGGGATGTGGGAGTGGTGCGGGGTTGGAGGGTGGGGTGTGGGAGTGGTGCAGGGGTTGGAGGGTGGGTGTGGGAGTGGTGCAGGGGTTGGAGGGTGGGGTGTTGGTGTGGGAGCGGTGCAGGGGTTGGAGGGTGGGTGTTTGAGTGGTGCAGGGGTTGGAGGGTGGGGTGTTGGTGTTGGTGTGGGAGTGGTGCAGGGGTTGGAGGGTGGGTGTTGGAGTGGTGCAGGGTTTGGAGGGTGGGTGTTGGTGTGGGAGTGGGAGTGGTGCAGGGATTGGAGGGTAGGGTGCTGGTATGACAGAGTGAAGGATAGATGAGGAGATTCATACATGCAAGGTTTAGAAGAAAACAATTCAATGTAAAGCAGAATCTATAATATAGTTACTCTTTTATATTAATGCTATGTTAAAATATATTTTGAAAACTCAAAACCACCTTATCAAAGGTCTTTACGTTTTGCTCCTAAATCAACCACAATTGTGTTTTTATCATCTTTTTTGCCTCTTCAGTTTACAAACCTTGCAGAGAGGGTCTTTGGGGAAGAAACCAACAAGTTCACCAATACTCTCGGGGAGACGGTTACGGTGAGCATCCGGTCGACCGTTTCTGAAACCGCAGACGTCCTCAACAAAGTGCTCAACAACAACAAAGAAGCAGCTCACCTTTTGGCCAAAGCACTACACGAGGAGGTGTCTATGGATGTTGGTTCAAAGGTCACCAATCTAACCTTGGAGTTGGATCTGAGCAACATTGGTATTTGGATAGATCCAATCGGTAAGACTTAAGGAGTTGTGATTGATCTAGTTAATGGTCTTGTTGTTCTCTATAGGGCAAAACTTTGTTGGTTTTTTTTGGTGTAAGCCAGGATTCAGAGACATGAAAAACAATACAGGTTACACGGCAGTGTTTCCAAAAGCACAGTGTTTCCAAAGAAAATGGCTGTGATGCTCTGCAATTTGATTGCTAATCCAAATTATTTCTAATTTTTACTTCAATACTTAATACAACCTCTCCCCGATGGTCATCGTTAGTAATAAAAGCAATAAATTTAGAAATAGGAAATTCAAAAGAGTTTTCACTTAGAGATCTTTATGATTTAAAATAATTGAATTTACAAAAGTTGTGAGTGGTGTTTATGGTTGAATGACACAGAAAACTGTAGCAACGAGGAACGACACATACAATATCGACCATTAACATACTGTGTATATTCCACGGAAGGGTTTTTCCACCACCAATTAAAACGAAAAATGAAGAGTTAAGAAATTGACATATTTTGCCTGAACGTTCAATATTTTTATGATCTGATGTTCTTTGCAGATGGCACCTCTGAGTTTATCAAAGGAACTGAGAACAGTACACCAAAAGATGGTATTTACTCCAATGGCCTTCAGTGTGCTTTGGTATTGATAGGGGTATTTGATACCACCACAGGGGAACCAGTCATGGGTGTGGTCAACCAACCATTTGCTGTCAACAAAGATAAAAGGTAGGTTTGGTCATCAATCTTCATTGCAAGCCCAACTATAAACAAAATAAGAAAGATCCTCAAATCTACTAGGAAAAATAAAATTGTCAAAACTAATAAAAATGGATTTATGCAAGAAACGAATAATTCTACTGTATCTCTTCCCCATATTTCACTATTTAACCGATTCTAGTTTCCATGGTATTTTGTATGTATTTTAGATCCTCCTGCAAGCAGGAACTTGCGAAGAAGCCTCATTGGCTTATCAAAGCCGCAAGCTGACCGAAGTCAGTCTCTTAGATTCATATGTAACGTCCATGATTATGAATTGTCAATTGTCAACAACGCTGTAACTGGACGACATACATTAATCTTGGAGTGACTCGAACCGGGGACCTTATGATTGGAAGGCAACGTTGCCCCAAATGTTGATATTTACTTGATGTTTCTCTTTGTTAGTTGGCAGGGCAGAGTTCTATGGGGAGTGTGTCACAAGGATGTCATGGCCAGTTCTTTCTCCCTCGGGACGACGGCGCACGATTCCGTAGACTGCATAGTCAGCTCGGCAGAGAAAGAAGAATACACGTCCAAACTTGAAGGGGTAGGCAGCGTCTGCACATCGAGCGGAGCCGGTTACAAAATGCTTTGTGTGATCGAAGAATTCACAGATGCCTACTTCGTCTCCAGGGGGCAGACTTACAAGTGGGATACCTGCGCGCCACATGCACTGCTTAGGTCCGTCGGGGGAGGGATTGTAGATTTTGAGGTGACTCTGAATAAATGTCGTAAAGAGAAAGACGTCAGATTATCCGGACGGGAAATAGCCTACCACAAACCTGACTCGGAGGGTTTGGAGGCCAAGAACCGTTGGTCAAACGCTGGCGGGCTTGTGGCATACAGGAGTAAGGAATCCTTACAGAAACTATTTGACGCCTTTCTGTAAGTTTTAAGAAACATGCTTGTGTTCAATTAAACTGGTCTCCAATCGGAACTCAGGTTCGATATTCAACAATTTTACAACGATCTAACCTTTTTTTGTGTTTTGGGGTAAAAGTTATTACAATGGTTCTGAATGGTATGACCTTATAGTCTAGATAAAGGGTGTTTGGGGTCACAGATGGCCTGCATTGTGACAACAGAGACTGGTTAAGGTTTCTGTCGTGTTTCACGTTCTAAGCAATCAACCTTTAGTAGTGAGTATCTCAACGTGGCTAACAAACTTCAGCAGGTGGAATTTGAATGATCCTGTAACAGTTTAGACCAGGAGTGATCACAAAATTAAACTTTTGGACCATAGTGACATTTCTTGAACCCTAATCGCGGTCCGCATCACCTAAGGATGGCCTGGTTCCCACAAACACACTGAAATTTTACATTGTATCGGAACATAAACAATTCTACGTGCATTGTCCATGTGTAATGAACTCCACAAAGTACTTTCAATAGTTTTGTTCCCTTTCATCATTCAGTGCAATTCTTTGAGAGTTATGGTTGGATAAATATATTGCCCGATATAAGGTTTAGCAGCCTGTATTAAAATGGTTTTCAGGACCTTATCGTGCGATGCAGAAAATTTGCATGCCGGTCGCTGGCCGCACCCTGCCCACTGTGGTTTAAACATCTCTTTACGAAATCTTTTATCGGTAGCAGCAAATGTAAGTGTGCATTTAAAGGACCGTGCTCTCGGATTAGTTTTACCTAACATGAAGCAGGTGCATAATGGCCAAAAAGGAATTTCCTTAATATGTTTATTGCTTAATATGATGATGTCATTGAATATGCCATTTAGGCGGGTACAGCTCTTTGCAGTATTATTTTAATAACTCTACAGAATCTAAAAGTGGAAGTGTAATTACTTAATGAATATTCAAGGTGATTTGATTTTGACTCCTTGATGAAGATATTTTGCATTTCATGGAAAAAACACACATTAACAATAACAAACTTTTGACATTAATTTCCTGTTAGTATCAAAATCGGTGATGGTATTTCGTGTGCTGTTTTTGTACCTTGCATGGACTAGCACGATAACGTGTATACAATGGAGAGATTTATGAGGTCAGAGGTTAAAGGAGTGAAGTAATCTTGCTTATATACAATCTGACATTAATATTAAATATGTGATAGGAACTTTCTACCCAAGTTTTGCATAATAGAATAAAACTACAGAAAGTTATCTGCTAGTTACATACTTACTTACATAACTTTGCTGTACAAAATTTATACAGCAGAAATTGAAGGTCTAGTGTGCTTACCTTTTTAAACCTATTTTTGCAGCATCAAGAGAAGGCAGTCATCTAGTTTGCTTTCTGACAAAGCTAAGAGTCAAATACAGTGCATCCTATGTACATACGGGTAGAGTTTGGAATTAAAGTATTCTGGTAAATGTTTGTTCATGTGAGGTTACCATAACTCAATCTGTAAGTTTCATTGGGATGTATGGACTGCACCTCTGCCCACCCCACTCCCCCCCACTCCCCCCCCTAACCCAAACTCACCCTCCTACAAACCTCTGGACTGAATTTAATACTGATTCTATTTGTTATATGTTACTCTGTTGTGTTAATAATTCTTGTTATGTTCTATAATGCAAGGTGACCAATTCTTAGTTGGATAGGAAAAATGCTGGTAAGTGTGCTTGAAATTCCAGGCATCGGTGACATCTAAGATAAATTTGGACAAACGCAGGTCAGTATTTCATTCAGAACATTCCATGTAGCTAGTTGTACCGTTACAAGAGGATTTAACTTGTAAGCATGGTACATTTGAACATTTCAGTCACTTTACACTAGCTGTCTATCAAAAATAAGGTTTAATTTGTCAACTTTTTATCAACTAGCCCTTTCAGAGGGAGGGTGTGTTAAGCAGTTGATGGTGAGAGCTGGTCTTTGAGAGGCGATTAGACAACTAATCACAAATAGTTATTAACAAAGAGCTTAAATTATGATTCTAACTGTGTAGACCTTGAAATCAATGAAACAGATTGGGAATTGATCGTTTAAGGGTTGATGATGGGGAGGGGTGGGCTCAGGACAGGGTGTGAAGGAGGTATTTAGTTCCAGGCTTGTTTATTTAGCAACTTTTGTTTGCTTGATACTAAACTCATTCCTTAGAGCTCAGAGGGTATACAAAGAAACGTTTCTCTCTATCTCAATACTATAGATTAATAATTTATTTATTATCATCAGCAATCAAACTGTTATATGTTTTGAAAATGTATTATTCTTTCTGATCAGATTGCAAGAAATTTTAGCAATGCTTGGATGGTGCAAGATATCTCTTAGGATCAGACCAGTTCTTGTCGTGTCAACATTAACACTGTTTCAGCATTAACACAGTATCAACATGAACACAGTTTCATCGACAACACAGTATCAACATCAACACAGTTTCAATGTTAACACAGTATCACCATCAACACAGTATCAACGGTACACAGTTCAGCATTTACCACAGTTTCAGTATTAACACAGATCAATATTAACACAGTATCAACATTAACTCAGTATCAACATTAACACAGTATCACCATCAACACAGTATTACCATCAACACAGTATCAATATTAACAGTTTCAACATTAGCACAGTATCAGCATTAACACAGATCAACATTAACACAGTATCAACATTAACACAGTATCAACATTAACACAGTATCAACATTAACACAGTTTCAACATTTACACAGTTTCAACATTAACACAGTATCACCATCAACACAGTTTCAATTGCTTTTGACCCTCTGTATGTTTGCATATGACCCTGTGGTCTGTATCAGATGTCAGAATCACTGAACAGTTAGTCTAGATATGTTAAGTAAAAAAGGACACCATGCAAAACCATATAGCTATGTGTTACGCAGCACTGCCGTTAATACCTGCTACTATTCGGTCAAGTTACATGCAGGGTATGATCAGTGGTTAGAGTACAAATTTGACCCCTAGTGCGGGGTCAACTACTGAAGGGGGGTATCGCCATAACATCTAAAGCATCAACCTGCATGAATATTCATATATTTCATTCCAAATCATTTTGCCAGTTAATGTCAGGAACAATGCGTTGTGTGGGCAGATCACTTATTCAACTATACCTTCATAAGCTCTAATCAGTGGCTGATTACTTACCTTGTGTGTGCCATTTTCATCGAATAAAAAGATCAAAGTAGTAAATATTTATTTTTATCGAAATTTTTGAGCTTAATTTTACCTAGAAGTAAGTAGCAATATTTATTTCGGTTTTCTATATTTTTGTATTTGTTAGTCTTTCATTCTTTTCAAAATTTGTAACTATTAAAAAAAATCAAAGAAATAAAATCAGAAGAGATTGTTTTTCTGAGTCTTAAGTTAGGTAATAAAAGGTATAAATTGGGCTCTTTATTTCTTATGTGTGTGTATATAATTGTTTCTCATTGTTGGACAAATAGGATCATGTTTTATTAATTCTACCCGGAACAGGGTTCCTTATTAGAAACCTTCTCCTGTGTAAATCATAATCCTTCTTTAGTTAGCTTCCTTATCTTAATATGATGATCCATGATTGTATACTTATGTATACTTCTGTGTACGTTGCATACTTCTGTGTACTTTGTATACTTCTGTGTACTTGTATACTTATGTATACTAATGTGTAATTTGTGTACTGATGTATACTTCTGTGTCATACTTCTGTGTACTTTGTATACTTCTGTGTACTTGTATACTTATGTATACTAATGTGTAATTTGTGTACTGATGTATACTTCTGTGTACTTGTATACTCATGTATACTTATGTATACTTCTGTGTACTTTGTATACTACTGCGTACTTTGTATACTTCTGTGTACTTGTATACTTATGTATACTTCTGTATACTTATGTATACTTCTGTGTACTTGTATACTTATGTATACTTCTGTATACTTATGTATACTTCTGTGTACTTGTATACTTATGTATACTACTGCGTGCTTTGTATACTTCTGTGTACTTGTATACTTATGTATACTTC